>QVRM01001309.1:350000-587500 GCA_003439945.1 Dermanyssus gallinae | reverse complement strand
AACGATCCCATCGTAGCATACAACACCCAGCGCCAGCACCCACCGCCGTGGGTTAGCTGGCTCAATAGACCTAGCTATGCATGTATGTATGTATGTATGCACGTGCGTGCAAATATGTACGCATTGCATGACATCTGACTGATCATATGATATGACTGTTTCTAGGCATGCTTGAGCGTATATTGTATGTGTTTGTATGAATGTGTGTGTGTGTATATATTTATTTATACATATATGTACTATACACGCACGCATTTCGACATTATTACGTCAACGCTCGCGGTAGCGGCTCACATTGACGGTACACTGTCAGTTGCCGCTATGCTGTGCTGTACTGTGCCGTTCCATGCCGTGTCGTATATCGCTGTTCTTCTGGGGGCCTACGACAATAAAGATGACGATTGTTTGGATGTTGCATCTATATTGAGGCTCTGCTGCGGCGCATAGGACACACCGACGACGATGACGATGAGGACGACCACAACGTCACAGATAGCAAACGCCAATGACACTAAGCACCGCTCAACAACAACCGCGTGTCGTGATTCGACGACGCAGGGTGGAAGCGTACTACCGTTCGCGAATGACACCCACCGTTGATACTTCGTCGTCATACTTCTTCTACCTCATCCTGCCCGCGTGCAGCCCGCGCTGGTATCTCTCGCGCTATCGATCCATAGGACATGCGTGCGTGCGAGCCAGCAATGTATGCATATATATATATATATATATATACATATATGCATATACATAGATGTATACATGTATTTGTATGTGTGTATATGTGTATGCTCTCTTCTCACCCCACTTCTAACCCTTCCCACAGGCATCTCGTATCATCACCATCAGCAGCAGCATCATTAGCATCGGCGTCGTGCGCAAATCCCGTGAAAACATACGCCACCACCATCACCACCACCACCACGCCTGGCCATCCCACCATTGGCAGCTCCCATCGTACAACTGTAGGTTATCTCACGGCCTACACGGCTACTACGGCGAGACTTCTATGACACTGTTACTACAAGCGATTACTAGGGGCGCTCTCGTAGCAGTAGTAGAAGTCGTAGTCATAGCAGTACCGCTGCTGCTGCTGCTGTTGCTGAGACCGCCGCGTACACTTCAACTAGACAACCTACATACCACCCCACGCCGATCCGAACCCTTCGATCTGCTGCGAGAGCAGTGGCCGCGTGATGGGGGGAGGGGGGTGGGGGGGGGGGCTGTGACCGCGACGACCCCCACAATGTGTGTCTTTTTGATTCGTTCGTTCTTCATTTGTGCTTCGTTCTGCTCTTGTCGTCTTGCTTCTTCTCGATCTGTCCGATTCTTCTGTTCGACGCCTATCCGCTTGTCCGTAGCAGCGGCAGCGACAACGACGACGACGACGCTTCCTAGGTCCAAGTGGTCCCGTGGTCCTGGTGGTGTTAGGGTGTAGCAGTGTCGCGGCCTTGGCGGTGGCTGGTCCTGAATGTCGTCCTGGTCGTGGTCGACACCGATCTATTGATCGTTCTGCTTGTGGTAGTTCTAGTTGTAGTGCACTAGTAGCAGGCTGGCTACTGGATGGATGATGGATGGATGGAGCCAGCCTAGCGAGAGCCGCGAGCGGTTGGCGCGAACACCGCCACCATCGCCACCAAGCGTCCAGCTCCCAGCCATAGGGATACGCCGTTACCGGCTAGACAGCTAAAAAATGCTTCGAATCCATTTCAATTCATTCAGCTCGTTTGCCGGGTTTGCTCGTTTTTATTCGCTACGATTCAGCAATGCTTCTGCTGGTGCCACTGATAGAGCCGCTGCTGCTGCTGCCGCCGTTTCTGCTTCTGTTACTGGCATTTCTGCCGATCTGCTCTGCTCATAGTTGGCAGTCCTACTTCGATTGTTCCGCTGACAACGCTTCTACTGATGCAATCGATGCTGATGATTCTCATCCCACAATCCTGCAATACTACTAATATTGCACTGCTTGCACAACTGCGCGATACTGCGGCGCCTCGTTGGACCAGAATGATCTATCTATCTCTCTCTCGTTCTCTTTTTCCTTGTGGGGAAGTTTGGAGAGGGGGCACCGTTGGGAACTGAAAGGGTGTCGCTAATGATGACTCGATTGCGTTCGGGACACAACGGGGCATTCTACCTATAAGCTTCAACTCGTTGTCAGTATATATATATATATATATATATGATTACCCCACTTTCTTTAAAGGACCCGTCATACATCCTTCAAATATGAATGCCTTTTTACTTTTTGCCTACAATGCGAAGCCCAAGTGCAATATATATATATATATATATATATATATATATATATATATATATATATATATATATTAATACACAAAAGCTAGACCTTGCTAACAGCAAACCAGGATAGCGAAAAGTCGTGTTGATTAATCGATGATCGTTACATGAGACTATAAAAGAGTCATAATAGAGAACACAGCCGACCACCAGGCTTGTTACGCCTGCTCGACTGCTACATTCGGAAGGGCGTGGAGTGCGTGGTAATCCCAAATCGATTTGTGGCATGTGTGGGTGGCCGATGTGGGTATTGCCTATCTATATATCTATCTATCTATTTGTCTATACATTTCACGTGTCGGGCTGTCTTTGTAGCTGTTTACTGTACGCCTAAGTATGCATCAATCGCCTCAGTCAAGAGGAGGCCGATCAGGCACACAGCAGACGTGTCGTGACGACAATCAACGCGCTATGCCTCTGGTTCGAGGCCGACAGACTCGATCGGCCGGTGGTGGTGAGCGGTCATGCGGGACACTTTGCGCTTGAATTCGCTGCTACCATGTTCCCCCTGTTCCCATCTCGGCCTTTCCCAAGTTTTCCCAGCGTTGTTGCTGCTGCTGCTGGTACTATTGTTGGTGGTGGAATTGTTGTTGTTGTTGCTGCTGCTGTTGTTGTCATGGTTTTTCTCTTTGTCCCTCGCATACTCTCGGTCCATTCAGACATTATGTCAGACACAAATAAAACCGAGTTGCTTCGAAAACTACTGCAGGTTCGACTGTAGTGGTTTATCTACGATTCCATTCTTTTCAACAACAACAACACCAACAACGACAACGACAGCAATCATAACATCGTCCACCACACAGAAGCAACTGGTATGAGATAGATAGGGGATTCTCCTATCTAACCTCTCCGCCTTCTGCTCTCCGTCTATGGAGGCCCTCGGCCTGTTTTATAGTACACGGCCGTATCGTAGTAGAGGAACTACTCGAGTACCGTTTAGCGTGCACGTGTGGGGGGCGCGCAGCAGCAGCAGCACCACAGTCATGGTAGAACTGCTAGACTAACAGAAGCAATGACGGTGGTGGTGGTGGTGGTAACACTTGTGGAGTAGAGTTCGCAGTAATAGTAGTACTAGTAATCAATAGTACCAGTAGTATAAGTAGTAGAAAACTTCACACACAGAGCGGCGCCGCGTATCATCGAACATACAGCAGCGGACGTAAAGCGAAACGAGTAGCAGAAGCAGTAGTAGTAGTAGTAGTAATAGTATAGTAGACGATAGAAATGGTTAGTGAGTGTTGTGTGGTTAGAGACGAGACGAAACGGGGTGGCGGTAACGACACGGATTGTTCTTGCTGTTGCTGTTGTTGTTGTTGTTGTCGTTTAATGTCGTCATCGTTACCGTTGTCCCGTGGTCGACGCAGTCGTTGTTGCGTTATTGTAAACAAAACGGTCGCCGCTAAACCGCCATAGTAGTTGTAGTCATAGAAGTTATAGTGAGGTAGTCGTAGTAATCGTTGTAGTAGTAGTAGTAGTAGTAGTAATAGTAGTTAGCCAGCCGACAACGATGACGATGAGGCCGTGATGAGCGAATCAAGAAATTAACAATAAACTACCGTTAGGAGTAGACTGATAAACGTACGGATCCCGGCAATGGAAGCGCGGACAGGTGGATGAAAAAAAACGAGAGCAAACGGAGAGAGAGAGACTCATCCAACTCACAGTGAGTAATGAGGGTCGAATTGATAAACAGATACACGAATGATTAACTGATTAATTCAGTCAATCAGTGCGTATGTGTGTGTAGTCAAATAACCGGCTAGCTTAGGGCCAAATAGCCGGCTTGAATGGCGGCAGGTCCAGCCATCCAGAAAGAAAAAGATGCGGCTCAAGGCAGACAGACAGCGACGAAAACCGCTACGTAGGGAACAAGCGACCGCCAATCGGAACCTAAACAGTGGAGACGTCAATCATCGTGGCCATTCAACAGGGGAGCTGCACTGACGTTGTTGAAGCTGAAGCAATCAATCCACTATTAGGGTGGGCAGTGCCGCTCCGATGGCTTACAAATTACTCGTTCAATATATATATATATATATATATATATATATATATATATATATGTGTGTCTGTTTATGCATAAAATAAACCATACTCATATATGTGTGTGTGTGTAGAAATTGGGCATCTACTACTAGCGAACAAGGCCGTCGATAGGCGTCGCCTCAACTGGGTAAGATCTGTCTGGAGTAGAGCGACTTGGCTGCTAAACAGTACTGCTCGATCCGTCACCACCTACAGTAGCAGCGACGTCTGCCCCGTCCTGCCATAAGAGCAACAAGAAACACAACATTATTAGCAACAGCTACAACAACAGCAACAATCTGTTGTTGCTGCTGCTGTTGTTGTCAAATACAACCTAAAAAACAATATGAGCAACAAGAGTAACAGTATCAACAACAGCAATATCAGCAAGAACAGACTGAAACGACCACAATCGAAATCCGGCCAGCGACGATGTCTGACGCTAGCATCGCAATCACAGCACTGGTTCTACGCTGCGGCGGCGGCGGCGGTGGATACTTCGGTGAATGAACAATAACAACAACAACAACAACGTCAAAAAACCGCAGGCCTCCAAGCGGGCGGAAGTGAATCATCGACCGGCACAGACGGCCAGGCAAACACATAGAGGCATATGTATACACGCAAACTAGCCGTAGGTGGGGGGGTGGTGGTTGGGTGGTTGTATGGTCTGGTGGCGTGGTATGCGTACGAACTAAAATATCGCGTTTTCATTGATCCATTGACCAATTCTTCATAGTCAGGCACTACCGGTCAACCAGCACCTTGGGGTCGTTGTGGCGGTTGTTGTTGTTGTTGTTGCCGTTGCTATTGTTGTTGTTGTTGCTATTTGTGTCGTTGTTGTTGCTATTGTTGTTGTCGTTGTTGCTGTTGTTGTTGTTGCTGCTGCTGCTATTGTTGCTTATGTCGTCATCGTCGATGGGCGTCGCTACGTTACGGGAACCATATGTGCTGATAAAGATTATGATAATCATACTACGCAAGGTTCGACGATCAGCAAACAGCAAAGAGACAGCAACGGCACCGATGCACACGTAAACAGACTGAAGCTGAAATCAACCGTGATCTCGTAGATAGGCTCGACACGGGCAGGGTTGAATGAATGGGTGAAGATAGGTGGCGTGCACAAACACACACATATATATACATACGGGTACATGTATCTAAACGCATATAGGTGTACATGTGAACAACATGGACATTGACATTCGCTTTGGCCTCGACTATAACATGATCGATCTCAATCAATCGATCGCCGAGCCTGCCGCCGCCGCCTCCTTTGAAGTCATGTTTTGAGGTTGAGGTAAGCCATCAAGATCATGAGAATGATAATGACGACTTAACGCCGGGTGGTGGGGGTGGTGGTGGTGGTAGTAATGGTGAAGGTGACCGATGCTGCTGGTACAGGGCCACACGGTAAACGGGCAGAAAGAACCATGCCAAACCAGAACCTGTCGTTGTTGTTTGGGTTGTTGTTGTTGTTGTTGCAGCTGCTATTGTGACAACCCCTACAACGACACAACCACAACAACAACAACGACAATACCACACTACTACTACTACTACTAGAACTATTACAACTCCTACTAGGACTATTACTACTCCTACTGCGGCTCAGCAACAGTGACGACTACAACGAATATTCGTTGGATCTCTCGAAGCTCAGCCAGTGAAGTTGTCGTTGTCGTCGTCGTCGTCGGCTGCGGCGGCGGCGCGTGGGGGGAGTGGGGGTTGGGGTTTGGGAAGGCAGTTAGGCTGGCTGTCTCCTTCGTTGGTCGTCTGACGGTGGTTCGCTCGCCCGGACGCCGGCGGCACCCCCGTCCGTTCGTTTGTCCGTCATCTGTCAGCACAGCCGCCCTCAGCCTGCACAGCACATGGACGCAGGCGGCGCCCGACGAAACGCACGCACGCAGTTACGCGCGCGCCCATGCACGCAACAGCAACAGCAATTCATTGTCTTCATCGTCGTTGTCGTTGTCGCTGTTGTTGTCGTTGCGGTCTTCATCATCCTACGAGCCTCATGGTTATCCAGGCTTGATTCAGATTCAGAGACAGATCACCACGCTTCGGCACGTTGCTGATTCTGTTGCTGATTATGCAGCAGCAGCAGCAGCTGGTAGTGTTGCTGCAACTTATGATGTTGTTCTTGTTGTTGCTGGTGTTGTCGGTGTTGCTGCTGGTGTTGTTGTTGTTGTTGGTGTTGCTTGTGTTGTTGCTGGTGTTGTTGGTGGTGTTGCTGTTACTATTCACTGTAGTCGGCGATGCTGTTTAGTTCAAGCGGCGACATCATCTCCGCTCTGTTTCGCTCTGAAGTTTATCCATCTCTCTAGCACTCTGTCTATCTGTACTTTGATGTCATGTTATTTGTTGGTGAGTTTGCTTGCTCGTTTGAGCAACCGAGACAGCGGTGGTCCTAGCCAGTATTGTAGGCGGTGATTGTTGTCGCTGTCATCATCATCATCATCACCACGATCATCAATGTAGTCGTAGTCCTCGTCATCATCAGCAGCTTCATCTTCTGGTTTTTCATTACCATCGTCATCATCACTATCTTCTTCTTCTCCTTTTTCAGTATCAGCGCCATCACCATCACGAGTTTCTTCTTCACCACCTCCATCACCATTATCACCACCATCATCGTCATCATAATGACCAGCTTTTCTTCTTCTTCCTCTTGGGCTTCACTGTCACCCCCATCATCGCAATTTTCTTCTTTTCGTCATATCTTGGTTTTCTTCATTTTCCTTCCTGCACCATCACCACCAAACCGCACCACCCCCACCCCACACCGCCAACGCCACCTCGACCAGCAGAAGAACCAGCAGAAACTGCAGCAGCAGTAGCCACAGCGGTATCGTCAGGCCGGATCCGCAGGATCTGCGCCCTCAGAACCACCCCCTCCCACGGTCGCCCCTTCCGCAACCTTTCGTGTCTTCATACACGCACCATCCTGCCACGGACGCCCGAGCGGGCGTTTGTGCGTCGGTTCGTTCGACTGCACGCCTACTTGTCTTTTCCCATCATGCCTGTTCGGCGTCGTACCATATACCATACTTGTTGGCGTTGATGCTGCTGTTGTTGTTGCTCTTGTTGCTGTTGTTATTGTTGTTGTTGATGTAGCAACGTTAGCAATCAACAACAGCCAGAGTAGCAACGTCATCGACAACAACAACACCAACACCACAACAGCAACAATAAAAACTAGAACAAAGATTGCCTACTGGCCACTACACACTCATTGTTCATATCTGCCGCGGCCGCCTTCGCTGCCCGCCGCGGGCCAAACTACCCTTCGGTGGTCGCAGAATAATCACAGCAGCAGCAGATGCAGCAACAACAGCAACAACAACAACAGGAGCAGCATCTGTGACGGCTACGACAATAACGGTGGCGAACATGAAAACGACAGGAACAACAACAATGAAGAAAACAAGAAGAACAACAACAACAACAACAACAGCAGTGACGGACGCCACAAGCAAGCCAAAAGACGTCGCAGTCAGTCGGTCAGTACATGCTGTACCAGCCACTAGCCGTGGCCATGTGGCAATGAACAAGAAAAGGAGAAGCTCATCATCATCATCGTCGTCATCATCATCATCATCACAGAGTCATAGTACTGCAGCTGTCCCGGTAGTTGTTGCTGCTGCTGTCGTTGTTGGGGCAGCGGCTGCTGCGGCTGCTGGCCCTATTCCTGTTGCTGTTGTTGTTGTGGTTATTGTTGTTGCTGCTGCTGCTGCTGTTGATGAGACTATTGTTGTTGTCGGTCATGCAGCTAAGCCGGCTGCGCACGCAGTCCGCCGCCAAACCCAACGACAGCGACTAGAGATACAGTACATGCATACCGAGAGAGGAAGAGCGCTAGAGCTATAGGAATAAGAAAGTTAAGAGAGAGAGAGAGAGAGAGGGGGGGGGAGTGTGGAGAGAGGAAGAGGTACGATGATAATCGCGAAGGTGGTGGAGGCGGTGGCGGATTCGGCTGCCCACCAGATGTCGGCCTGTAGACCTGCTTACTTGCCTGCGTGCCTGCCGGCCTGCATGCATGCCGGCTGGTTGGTTGTTCCTACGGGCGGGCCGTCAACCGTCAGCCGCCCGGTTGACTGCTGTTGTTGTTGCTGCTTCTGCTGCTGCTGCCACTTCTGCTACTTTTCTACTTCTGGTGCTTCTTCTGAAGATGCTGGTCATGGCAGCGTATTGTTGTTGTTGTTGTTGTTGTTGTTGTAGCATTTGTTGTTGTTGTTGTTGTTGTTGTAATAGTAGTGGTTGTTGTTATTGGTGTTGTTTTTATAGTAGTAGTAGTAGTAATGATGATGAGACTGATGATGTCGTTGGCGTCGTTCGTCCATGATGACTATGATTATGTTTATCGCCCCCAAGCCGCGCGCCCTTTCATAGCGGCAGGTAAGCGACTTAGCAGTAGGCGTAGGAGTCATAGAACTAGTAATAGTCGTTAGTATATAGTAGTGCTAAGTATCACTGGTCATTGCCCTAGTCGAGGCCATATAAGAACGGTAGCGGTAGCACACACGGCACCCACCAACCAACCAACCGTCGTCGTTCTGCTTCTGCTTGTCCAAGATCCACAAGATCCACTTGTACGACAACGTCTACCCCCGCCTACAAGTGTAACTACGCCGACTAATACCCCCCCCTCAACCTCTCCCCGTCCGTCTACAAGCGTTACTACGACGGCGTCTGCTGCTCCTACTAGTGCCTTAGCTGGTACTCAAAATAGCACGGCCACTACCACCATTGATTCGAACCTCTACGTTACACTACTAGGCTACAACTAGAGCTTCTGTTGATCCTGCTATTAGGACCACTCTTATTACTACCGCTTCTACCTCTACTACAGCTAATACGTCTGCTGCTGGGTTTTGTTGCTGCTGCTGCTGTTGGTGAAAGCTCGTTGTTGTCCACGATCTACGTTGTACAACATCCTCCTCCTCACCCCCGCGTGGCGTGTCCGCCACCCCCACAATCCCGTCCGATGATCTGCCAGATTGCTACATCGCCAGATCTCTTTAGCTACCGCCAGGCGACAGCCGTCGCTTTCATCATTATCAACCTCGTCATCAACATCAGCATCCTCATCATCATCATCATCATCAGCAGTACTACGATCAACCGAACCAGCAGCAGCGGCAATCACGGCTTCAGCATGACGACCAGCGACGGCTGGTGCTAACAACACGATGACGTGTGTGCACAGCCGCCAAAGGTGTTTATCTATACAGATACATACAAGAGCCTAAAATACTCAAAGCGTATATGCGCGCTCGTACATAAATGCATGTATCTGGTATTAAATAATGCGTACAGCGTCCACAAAGCAACAACAGAAATAATAACAACAACATAAGTAAGTAAGTAATACCAGCTACAACAAAACAACAACATAAATCTTCAACTATACTTCATTATCATTTCGTCACGATCAGTATCGTCCTCATCATAGCTCTAGCCCCTCATCGAACCGTCGTTTTTGTTATGGTTGTTGTTGTCGTTGTTGTTGTTGCTTTGGTTGTTGTCGTTGTTGTTGTTGTTGCTTTGGTTATTGTCGCTGCGGTTGTTGTTGTGGTTATTGTCGCAGCGGTTGTTGTTGTTGTTATTGAGTGTATAGAAGTTCTACAACTATTCTGAACTACAACAAGAGTTCCTACTGCCACTACTAACGAGTACTACTCCTAGCAATCGCGTCATAGCGTCTTTATTACAATAACGACGACTACAGCAGCAACAACAAAAACAGCAGCGGCGTGACGCCAACGGCAACAACAACAACAATACCGGCAACGATGACTCGGCACCTTGTCAGCCGTCGTCAACCTCGTGCAGCCCAATATCTACACAATAATACGAATGATATTCATACATTAGCGTTTCGACCACTACAACAACTACTACTACTACTACTACCGCCGCTACTGTTACCTAAGTCTGCCGGATGCGTTCGGCACCTACGTGACGTATGCAAAAAGGAAAAGAGTGAAATAAAAAGAGAAATTATAGCGTCGAGACGAAGCAGGGCGCCCAGGGGAGGATCATCACGACGTCATCCGGCCAGGAAAGCAGCGACAGTAGCGGCGGATAGTGTGTTGGCAGCATAGAAAAACCGGAGTTTGTTCATTCAATGGCGACTTCAACAACATCAACAATAATAACAACAAGAACAACAACCGTCAACAACAAAGACAATGCCGGCAATACCTCATACCATTTAAAAAAAACGTCTTAGTCAGATAAAACCACCTTGGTTACTATCTTTCATCATAACCATAAGCATCATCAGCAGCAGCAGCATAATTACCACCACCTCCACCATCCGGCGCGCAGACAGACGTGCTCACAATATCCCACACACACACACACGTGACGGCCGTAAAAGCGGACAGAGACAACAAAGACAGTCGCGATTACAACAACAGCGACAACAACAGCAACAACAACAACAACAACAACAACAGCATTAGCGGCATCACCAACAACATTAGCGACATCATCAACTACATTAACGACAACAACATCATCAGCGTAAACAACAGCAGCATCAACAATCAGAGCCTGCTAGTAGAGCCCAGCTCCCGACATCTCTTGACGGACGGAGCTGCCTCCGGTCGCTCGACGGTCATTTGCCCATTCGCTCATTCATCGCGCTCATTCATTCGACAGGCTGACTCTTGCTCGCCGTCAACGATCATGGAGTTTGGCATCGGGCGGACGTGAACATCGCCGCCGCTACCGCCATCGCACTTGGTAGGTAGGACACCTGAGCTGTCGGCGTCGTGAAGTGACAATGCGGCTACGACAACGACGACGACGAAGAAGTCTACGAAAACAACGACGGAGATGATGATGATGATGAAGTCTGCGACGGTGATGATGATGAAGTCCGCGATGGTGAAGATGATGAAGTCCGCGATGGTGAAGATGATGAAGTCCGCGATGGTGAAGATGATGAAGTCCGCGATGACGATGATGATGAAGTTCCGCGATGGTGATGATGAAGTCGACGACGATCATGATGATGAAGTCGACGACGATGATGATGATGAAGTCGGCGATGGTGGCGATGATAGTGGTAGTGGTTATGATGATGATGATGAAGTCGCCGATGATGATGACAACAACGGAACAGACGGGGGGAATAGCAGAAGCCGAAGTCGTCGCAGGGCCTAGAGCAATGGCGGCTGCCTCAGGCGGAGCCCCCACCACCAACACCACTACCGCCGCCGCTTGTTGTAACGGTGACCGGAAATGAAGGCGGATCTCTGCTCATTGCTCGCTTCTCGACACGAGATCCGCCCCGCAAAATGCTCTCTCAGTATCAGATGCTGCTGTCGTTGTTGTTACTTCTGCGTTTGCTCCTGCTGTCGCTGCTGTTGCTGCTGCTCCTACCGCTGTTGTTGTTGTTAACTGAGGGTTGTGAACTGACGTTATCGCATGTGTTGTTCTGTCGGAGACCCGGGACACGTATATTTACCATCAACCACATAGCTTCCCGCCACCGCAGCCGCCGCAGCCGCCGCCTCCGCTGTCATTGTCATCAGCAGCGTTGTCGCTACGGTGGGCTTGGCCGGAACCGCCGGACGTAACCATTGAAATAAAACCACTCTGACCAGAAGGCAAATCAGAAGAACAGCCGAGATCTACACGACAACAGCAACATAACAACGACGACGACGACGACGACGACAACAACAACAACAGTACCAGCGATATCGAACGTTGACAGCCAAATGGCCGAGCGGGTTGCACGCAATAAGCGACTTTTCGAATCACCACGCACCTGACGGAACCTAGCCGGCTAGCTTCGAACTGTGAAACTGTACATGTCGGATGGTTTTCGATGATTGTTGTCGTTGCGGCTCTGTCGCCGGAACTTGTGCTGCCAGAGGCTCAGCGTACTAAGTGCCGTATATATATGTATATATATATATAAATATATATATATATATATATATATATATATATATATATATATATATATATATATATATATATATATATATATATATATATATATACATACGTGTGTGCTGCTGTTGTCACCCACTGCCATGTTATTATGGCGGCGATAGGTAACTTATCAGCTAATTTGTATGTGCAAGTATAAATTTATAGAAACGTCCACCTGTATAATACCAGCGACGAAAAGCCCGTACTGCCGAGATCAGACGAGCTTTAGAATTCGGCTTTGCTTGCACTCCAAAAAGTGACCTCTGTTTAAATCAAAATCACACGCCAACAACGTGCTTCTGTTTTTTTGTGGTTGTATATCTATCTGTGTGTGTGTGTGTGTGCATATCCTGAGTACTCGCTAACTCGTAACCACTTCAAGCCGCTGGCCATTGATTACTACTACTACTACTACTACCGCTACTACGTATTGCTCACTACGGCTCAATGCGAGATGTGCACCATTAATCTGTGCCAATATAGTACAACGCATGCACGTCGAAAATACGAGAGAACGAGAGGAATAATGGACAAGAAACCTGGTCTGATATATCGAGGGAAATTGCGTAGGTTTGTAGACGAATCTTGTATTGTACTTCCCGTTCGCTCAGGTTTTTGGTTGCTAGTTGTACTAGTTAAGAGGCACAGGCTTGGGCTCATGGGGTCGTCGGGTCAAGTCGCGCCAGCATCCTCCGAGAGAGGCGAGACGAGGCGAGGCGAGCTGAGGTGAGGAAGCAGTCACCCCCAACTACCACCGACCAGCCGGCTACTAACCAGCGTTACAATCCAAAACCTCTAACGATGCTGATGGCGATGGCGGCGACGACGACGACGACGAAGTCAACAACAACAACAGCCTGCATACATACAGAGAGAGTCGCGCAATGTGAAGAAGCAATGTGGCCTGGTTTAGTTAAGAGCCGCCGGTCGAATTGTTGCTGCCTTTGCTGTTGCTGCTGCTTTTGCAGCTACGAGGTTCAGTCGGTCTTTTCGTCCATGAAGTCGTCGATGAAGAGCGAGCGGAAGGGCGTAGAGTAGGTAGGTAGGTAGGTCTGGTGGAATGGCAGCTGAGGTGACCTGCCGCCGAGGTGGTGAACTCAACTGAGCTAGCGAAGCTGAGGTGAGGGGGCTACCTACCTATCATGAGCATCGCGTCGGATCGCCTCGCATCGACTTCAGCATCGTCAGCATCGACTTCAACATCGTCAGTCAGCATCGACGACGCCAACACCATCACACACACACACACGCAGCAGGTCGACAGCCAGGCGGCAAACGTCCCTATGCGGACAACAACGAGACCAAGTCAGCCGAAGGAAGCCTAACCGTGAGAAGCACTGGTAGTAGCCTCCCATGGCATCAACAGCAGCAACAGGGGTACAAAAGCCCACGATCGTCGTGGTCGAGGACGATGACGACGCCGACCATGTGGGGTGGCGGGGTGGTGGGGTAGTGGTGGCGATGATGATGATGATGATGGTGGCGATGCCGATGAAGATGAAGATGAGGATGATGATGATGATGATGCTGATCTCGAAACGATCTCCTCAGCAGAAGATTGCCTACCGTCGCTGTAGTAGTAGTGATAGTAGTTGTCGTAGTAGAGTGGACTCGAAGCTGAATCTACTCTGCTTGACGGCGACGACGACAACAACAACAACAACGACGACGACGATGATCAGCAGCCGCAGCACAAGTAACAACATCAACACCCGCAGCAACAACCACAACCTGCTCCTCAAGATGGGGCCCCGGTAGCAGAAACAGCAGCAGCAGCAGCCGCCCACCGTCGCCCGTGGTTCGGCGTGTACCTCTCTCTCTCTCTCCCTGCTCTCTGCGTCGGCTGCGGACTACGATCGGAGACCAATGAATCGACGAGAACAAACCTACGGACGGACGGACGGGCTTTTTCATCTCCTCATACTTCTTTGTCCTCTTTCTTGTTCGCCTCCGTTTTATTTTTCTTCTGCTGCTGCGGCTGCTGGTGCTGCCGCTTCTTCTTCGTCGTCGTCGTCGTCGTCTTTCTTCTTTTCTTTTGCTTCTGCTCTTTCTCCTGTTAAGATTCAGATGGCATTCCGAAGCAGGTTGAACTCGCCTTCCTCGTCATCAGCACAGTCGGCACAGTTGCATAGAGGACGGGAAGGGGTGGGGGGAAATGGATGTGGGGGAGGCAGAGGAGGCACAGGCGAAGGAGAAGTAGGAGGCACTGGCACTCTAACAACCCCCGACAGCCCCACACACAGACGCACATACATGGAGATCATCTATCTATCTATCCATCCAGCCGCCACAGGCTATAAGCCAGCATGCGCAACGAAGCAGCCACGATTTCAACTAGCAGCTATGCGATTATTACTGCAGCCGCTGCTGCTGCTGTTGACAACAACAGTCGTAGCAATTACAGCGAAACAACAATACACGCAGAATAGCAAAGGCAAACCGAGAGGGCGGCTGGACTGGAGAGACGCATAGAGATAGATACAGAAAGATATCGAAATACAGATTCTGCGACGCCATGCAGAAGCCGGCTATGAACATTAAAAAGTACCAGCAGAAGCACTATAAGCAGGGTAGTAGCAGTAGTGGTAGTAGTAGTAGTAGCAGTAGGCAGATTAACCACGTCTATGGGATTGAGTCTCTGTCTCACTTAGGTTTCTCTCCCCTCTCTCTCTCACACAAAATTTTTTTCACAAAATTTCTCTCCTTCTATTGCCTGTCATTTGTCTAAGGTTAGCTGTTGGCGTCTGTTGGCGTTATTGCATAACGCATTCATTCACACCTACAGGTAGTAGTTAGGTCACAGTTCACACGCGCACAGAACAAGCTGCAAGCTTTAAATGCCGTCACTATGCAGTATGAGACTGAGTTTGGTCAATTGTTGTGTAAGCAATTCAACAGAAGAGTAGAGCTGCCGCAACAGCAGCTAAACTCGTTGTGCTGCTGCCGCCGCTGCTGTTGTCGTCGTCCACAGTCGGTTACAGTAACAAACATTTAACTACAGCAAACCAAAGTTCTACCAATTTTTGCCAACCTATAACTGTTAGTTAGTCAAAAGAGCAACGTTGGTGCTGCACGATGAGACCGAACAGGGAGCAAAAACTGCGACATAGCCCTAGCGTGGACAAAAGCCATTATAAATCGGCCAAGGCCATTATAAATCGAAATGCCATTAAACATGCTGAGCGTACATTTTCGCCGAAGAAAATCAAAGAATACAGATTATCATAGATATATGTCATATTATTGTTTTCGTTGTTTTTGTTATCTTGTGTTTGTCGTTGTTTTTAGCCTCATCAGTAGTACACCATCATCATCATCATCGCCGTCGTCGTCGTCGTCGTCGAAATTACGATGATTGACAACTTGCTTTGCCTTAAGCCTGCCAGGTTAGCAGCTGTAGTGTGTATGTATGTGTGTGTGTGGGCGTTGCAACTAGCTGCCGTGTATCAAGCACAATTTCGACCATCAACACCCCATTGGCAACCTGGGGCAACCTGGCAATTATCATCAACATCTGCACGCTGGATACCTCCAACAGCCATCATCACCTATATCTAACTTTATACGAACGAGTATGTCGTTCAGTTATATCGCTACTGCGACTGCCGACCACCAAATACCGCCTACTATAGTAGAGTAGACGACGACGACAACAACGACAACGGCGAACTGCCAAACAACAACAACAACAACATGAAGTAGAACATTTGTTAGCCGTTGTTTCGTGATGCTATTGGTCTTCTTCTAAGTATTTGATTGTCGTCGTCATCAACAACATCATCATCATCATCATCACCGCTGTCATCACCATTGCCACCACGACTGTCATCGTCATGGTATGTATTTTCTCCCTGTTCCCCTTCTCTTTCTGCTGCTGATGTTGCTACTGCTGTGGTGCGGTGGTGGTCGTGGTGGTTATTCATCTGAACATCTCACAACAGTTCTTCGTATCGTGTTTGCCTTGCTTGGCAAACACGATTTGGCTGCGCCAGGTCGACGTCGTCGTGGCGGCGATGCGCCATTTAGTTATGATAGACAACAGCGCTGCTAACAACAGCAATGCTAACGACAGACCCGGTTAGTCAGTGGGGTGCTGGCCGTACCGACTGTTACCGTCGTCACCACTGTTGTTGTTGCTGCTGCTGGTGTTGTTCCTGTTGTTGTTAATGTTGCTGGTTTTGTTGTTGCTAATGTTGTTGCTGGTCTTGTTGTTGCTGATGTTGTTGCTGCTAATGTTGTTGCTGATCTTGTAGTTGCTGCTACCTACAGCGGTTATGCTAACCGAATAGCGGACTGGCTAGCAGACAGGACTGACTGACGAACCGACCAACCAACCACCCACCCAGCCAACCAGCCGACCGACAGCCACCTTGTTCGCAGGTAGGCTGCGACAGCAGGCGAACACAAGGCAACATCCACCCAAACACCTACGTATCCATCCCCACCCACCACTCACTGAATGAACAACGCCAACACCTCCGGCACGGCATGATAGCACGGCGGTCCGGCCACTACAGTCCAGCACCAGCGCCCGACCGGAGCGCCGGCGGTGAACGGCCTGCCATTGTGTGTCATGCGGCACCTCAATTCGCCAGTTAGCTTCTCTTCATACGCCGTCGTAATCGTTGTCAGATCGCTTGCCGTCGCCGTCGCCGCCGCCACCACCGACGGCGACGACGACAATGACGACGCCCACACGCCGACGTCAGCGGGGGGGGGGGGGGGGTAGCGTTGATGCTGCTCGATTGGTGTGCCTGTTGTTGTTGTTCTTTTTGTTGTTGTTCGATTGGTGTGCTTGTTGTTGGTGAGTTGTTATTGCTGTCGTTATGTCGTTTGTCTCGTGGGTAACAAGCTCAACAGGTAGATAGATGGTGGTGGGTACCGTCAGCCGTCCGCTAAGTAGACTGCGGACGACGCGCAAAATAATTCAATTGAGCGCCAGTGGATGCAGCCATGAGGAATTTCTCGCCACCATCACCGCCTACCTCCACTACCACAGAAAGCCTGACGCCGGGGCCGAACCGACAACAATTCACACAGACCGTGGTCCATAGCCGCGAATACACGATCGGACGGACGTATTCAGACACACGATCAGATACACGGCCACAGCTTTCGCTCTAGGGAGACGAAGCGTATACAGTACGATGAAGGAAATTGAGAAGAAGAAAGACGACAGCAATACAGAGAGAACGGGATCGGGAACGGGTCGAACAAGCTAAACACGTGCACGCCGAACCCCTGACACCTATGATGACTATAGAGCTACTGATGATGTTACTGATGACGACGAAGACGACGTCCGTCTGTCTTCTGATGGACACCATGTCAGACCACCCCCACCACTACCATTACGAACAAGCATTGTCGCCTTCAGAATATGTATCTTCACGTGCCTGTACGCCTTGTTCGTACCACCTCTTGGTAACTCTAAACGCATGTTATTGTTATTATTGTTGTTGTTGTTGTTGTCATTGTTGCTTTTGTTGATGTTATCGTACCTGCTATACACTTTTCTAAGTGTTGTTGTTGTTGTTGTTGTAGTCTTTGCTGTTATTGTTCCTATCGTTGCTGTTGTTGTTGCTAGTGCTGTTGTTGTAGCCCCCTTGTTATCGCCGACAGCAGCGACAGCAACAGCGGCGACTTGTCGTCAGTTCGTAGCAAAAAGCATACAACCGGCCGTCATCTGTCTGAGGCAGATAATCGACCCGAATATATCTATTTATCTATCTGTGTATCTTCGTGTCTATCTATCACATTCATCGGATGAATCGCATTGAAGTAGTGGTGGCGCGGTAGAGTGCCTTGACCATCTCAAATCTTTACGCTGCTCTTGTTGCATGTTGTTGTTGTTGCTGTTCTTGTTGCTGCTGTTCTCTGTGGCACCGTTGTCATTGTTGCTTTTGTTGCTGTATGTTGACCAGAATGCGTCTCTCCCCCTCACCCCCGCACTCCCCGAGAGGCTATGTTCGTTTAGCTGTCAATTATACAGCTGCAGAAAACGGAACATTTCAACAAAGCAACGTCAAGTGCACAATTTGCCCGACGATACGACACTTGTAGGATACCAGCAAAAGAAGTGCGTTTGTTTTGCTAATAGGAACGACAACAGCGACAACGACGACGTCTGCTAGCTATGTCGACACGGCTTTAGTTTGGTGAACTAATAAAGGTGAATGTGATACTAATAATGATGCCGGTACTGCTAATGGGGATAATAAGAATGGCACCGATGATGATGATGGTGATCATTTTAACAATGATGACGGAAGGGTATGATGATGGCGAAACCAATACCACCATCGAGTGGTATTGTAATACCCGCGTGATATTGTAATATCTGATTTAAGTATCGCCACACGTCAGTAATCAGCGAAATGTCTGTTTAATCGGCCGTCTTGGCCCACACGTGGGCAAAGGCGACGAAACTTGCGCGTAAACCGCTAACGAGGTATAATAATCGTATTAATAACGCCCAAGAACCGAGAACTACGGCGGGATGACGGATTGCCATAAAGCTGTAGCGCTGATCTCCGGATGTGAGTGAGTGTTCAATGCGAGGGCCGATGCCAACCCCGCCGATTGAGATCTCGGGCTGCCCGGGCGGCTCACGATGAGCGGCTGGGTTGGACTTCGTCGACAAGCTTACTATCAACTGGTCGACGCACGCTACTAGCGAGATTCGCTCCGCTGAAGCCTTACGAATGGACTGCGATTGAGCGGCGTGAAGTCATCGCAAAACATCGCTGCTCAAACAGGAAGAGTACGTCATCAACCATCGGCATCTCTGGGTGTTCAACGTGAAAGAGGGACGTAAAACCGTGAAAAACCGTCAGAGAGAGAGAGATGGATCGGGAGAGAGATAATAATAATACTAATAATTTGTGGCTGGATTTGACAACGCCGAGCGGTAATACCATAATAACTTCCTATGGCTGGTGAAGCGGCAGCTTCCCGCTTGACGTCATAATTGCAATTCGTATTGCTTACCGTACCCCTCAAAGGGTAAGCAAATACGGGCAGCCCTGCTGCGCTCTCTTGAGTTATGCTTCGGCCAAGGATATCAGCATGAAATCTCGGCGTGAAAATGAAACATAATTGCTACTGATTTGTACTTGTTTCTGCTGTCGTTAAAGGCGGCTATTCGCACATTCGTCTATTTGCGGAACGCCTTCCTGCTTAACACTGCCACCTGTTTAACCACTACATTAAAACAATGTAATCATACTGAACACACAAGCCACATCGATACTTTTGCTCTTGCAATGCTAATAATGCTGATGCTATTGTGGTTAATCAATTATATTCTTATATTATTGTACTCATAGCCATCAGTACATACATAAAGAAACGGGGAAATACAGTACATACATTACATACATAAAGAAACCGGGGAAGCGGGAAATTGCACACATGTAAATAACTTTCGGACATGAAACGTGAACAAATGTTTGTACGTATAGCTTGCGCGTATCTGATTTACTACTATTTAAATACCCCAAAGCAAGAGGTATATAAATAATTCTATATATATAAATATATATATATATATATAATCAAATTGTTATCATGAACTCTGTGCTGGACTCATCGACGCCCCCGGATCGGAGCCCCAGAATTCACAACCCGACTAGTCTCCTTCCTCTTTTCTTGGCCTTTGATGACTATTATTATTATCATCGCAATTATTAGTTATCGTCGTCGGATGTAGCTGTTGTTGTTGTTGTGGCTGTGAGGTTGTGCGAGCGTACGTATATAAAGAGAACGACGAGACAGCCATCGTGTCATGGCAGGAAGCTCCTTTCAGTTTGTGGTCTACTCATGCTCCAGTTATCCAGTCACCACTACTCACCTGTAGCGAATAGCAGACGTGGTTGGGTCGAGCCGACGTCTGGCCGGCCGATGACAAAGTGCGACGGTCGCGACTCAAGGCCGTGATAGAAGTCATCCAGAGCATTGCCGCCTTTGTCTAGCAGCAGAGCGTGACCCAGTGAGCTTCGCTTTGCGGCCATCATTGACAAGCGGTCGGCTGCGGCGGCGGCGGCGGCGGATGGGGCCACGCCACCCTCGGCCGTGCGTGCCAAGCGTGCTACTTCGCGCAGCTGCACCAGCTGAAGCACCTTCGGCGCGAACCGGGCTTCCCGACTCACTTGACACGCCGTAGACACCAAAGAGCGTGCCAGCCGCTGAAGAGCGACCCAACGTTTGAGTTCCCGAAGGGGATCGTCCTCCCTGGGCCAGCGCAGGGGGTCGAGGAGGTCTTCGACGGGCCGCCATCTCGGCCTCGAACTCCATGGACGAAATCATATGCTGCTGCTGCTGCTGCCTTGATGATGCAGATGTAGCACTGGAGGCAGCAGCATTGGCACCTGCTGTAGTACTTGAAGACGTCGGAACAGTACCAGTCGAAGCAGTACAGGCAGGCAATCGCACGCCGCCAGACAGTGGCATCCCCACGTTCGACGAGTACTGCGAGAGGTTGCCGTGCACGTTGACACTGTACGGAGGCACTCTTGGCAGCGATTCCGCGCAGCGCGGTCGCGAGAAATTGAAATTGTTCAACGCCGATGACATCGTGTTCGTTGGCGTCGCCGCGCACCCCACGAAACAACACAGTGAACACTCCACGCAGCCGTGGAACACTTCGTCGCCTTCGTCGTTGTTGTTGTTGTATCGACAAAACGGGGTTTGCAACGGGACGGGCAGGGGGGTCCAAATCACCAATAACAGTCTACGAGCTACGAATTAATAATCCAACTTGTCACCGGCCGTCGGCCTGGTTCAATCTCACAGTCATCTGTCGTTCTCACTGTCACTTCGTTCGTTCGTTTGGCCAGTTCGTTTGTTGGTCAGTCGTTTGTCAATGCACTAGTTTGTTGGAGGACCACCTCGCACAAGGCCCGAGTCCAGAGTCGCTGACAGAGAGTCATCAAGACAAGACGCTGCAGCAGAAGAAGCTGAATAACAACATCATCTGCAAATCGTCATCACCAACACTACCTGATGAGAGAAAGAGGCACATGGATGGGACGCTCACAGAACTCGCCGCGACACTCAAACAAACTACGACCACCACCAGGACGATCGACGTCGCCGCTCGTATTATTGGGGGAGGGTCCGCTCGTGCTTGTTTGTCGAGCTTCCGTAGATCACTGGCCTGGTGGTTGGTAGTGGTGGAACGCCAGCTACCGATGCGCTGAGGAGCAGCTCTACCAGGCGCTGCTGCTGCTGCGGCAGCGGCTGCTGCTGGTGGGATTTCCCTCGCCGGCAGCGCCAGCGCGGCCGCCGCTGTCGCCTCCACTACCCTCCGCTACTGGCGCTGTTATCGGCCCATTCGTCGGCCGTCCGATCGTCGTCGTTGTCGCCGCCGCCGTCGCCAGGGACCATAGCCAGGCCGGCAACACAGACAGATAGACAGAAAAGCAGGCAAACCGGGAGGCAGTTAGGTAGATAGGCAGACTACTACAACAACAACAACTACTACGCTCCTAAGAACAGCAGGACGATACGACGACTCTGCTGCTGCCGATGATGCGCGAATCGCGATTCGTCTCTTCAGCTCTCTGGCAGCCGGCCTGCCGGTCGGCGGTGGCAGCAGCAGCAGCAGCCGGATCGCTAGCTACGAGCGGCCTACCGGATGTATCGCATCTTTCTAGGTTCGTCCTTCTCCGCCCCACCCCCTTGCCCTTCGCATACACCCCTTCTTCCTCGTCGTCGTCGTCTTCTTCTTCTTCTACTACTACCCCACCCCTTCATCTTCGTCTTCTTCTGCTACCCCAGCCCTTCTTCATCGTCTTCTTCTTCTACCCCACCTTCTTCTTTCTCGTCTTCTTCTTCTTCTACTACCCCACCCCCTTCTTTCTCTTCTTCTTCTTCTTCTGCTACCCCACCCCCTTCTTTCTCTTCTTCTTCTTCTACCCCACCTCTTCTTTCTCGTCTTCTTCTTCTATCCCACCCCCTTTTTCCTCGTCTTGTTCTTCTTCTTCTTCTTCTACCCTACCTCTTCTTCCTCGTGTCCTTCTACTTCTACCGCACCCTTGACTTCATCGCTTCTTCTTCTTCTACTGCACACCTTCTTCTTCTTCTTCTTCTACTGCACACCTTCTTCTTCTTCTACTGTACCCCCTTCTTCACTTTCTAACGCATCCTCTTCTTCATCGACTTCTTTTTCTTCTATCGCACTCTCTTCTTTCTCGTCTTTTTCTTCCACACCCCTTTTTTTCATCTTCTTCTTTTTTCTACCGCACCCCCTTCTTCCTTGTCTTCTTCTTCTACCTCACCCCTTCTTCCTCGTCTTCTTTTTATTTTTCTACTACACTTCCTTTTTCCTCGCGTCCTTCCTTTTCTTCTAGTACTGACCCCCTGCCCTCCTGCCTCGTCCCCCCCCCAAACACCGACAGCGAAATCAGCGACGACGACGACGACGACGCTTCTTCCTCCTCAGAACACTTCTTCGGGGCATGTCGTCATCGATGTCATGTTCGTCATCGATGTCTTCGGCGTCTTCGTCGTTAACTTCGTTCTCGATGTGTTCATGATGAGAACGTTGGTGGGGAGAGGGGTGATGATGATGATGAAAATGATGGTGGTAGTGTTAGTAGTAGTCGTAGTGGTGAAACTTTCAGTAGTATGTTCTGGTGACGATGATGATCTTGCTGCTGCAGATGATAAAAATCACATTTGTATTTATTGGGGTCCGTCTTACGAAGCAGTGCGAAGCCGCTTCCGTTAACGTTAAATTTTGGCTGAGGGTTAGCCCGAAAAAGTCACCTATCATCATGATCCCCTCCAGCAGCAGCAGGGAATTGCTGATGAAGGCCGCACGCGTATCTCCGCCGACCAGGTTTCACGAAACGCGCAAATCCGGTCCGCTGATGACGAAGGGTTCGATATAGTGACCGGTCCAAGCGAAGCGCATTGCCTCTTGATCTTACTTGGTCAGCGAAGAGACTGATGACACAACTCATGTTGCTCATCTCCTATCTGGCAGCAGCAGCAGCAACATGCGGTCTTGTTTTGACGGTCTCTGCTTCTGTTCTGCTTCGTTTATTACTATTTTTGCTACTGCTACTACTACTACTACTACTATTACTGCTACTACTGCGGTTCCGTTAGGACCACCGTGTTACCCGGGTACATCAAAGACAGGCCTACCGACCATGTCGAGCCCGGTGGCGCGGTGGCTTAAGCCTGCGCCTACCAACCGGAGGAGACACATAGGTGCGCGGGTTCGAGCCCCGCCGTTGCACATTTGTATTTATGGGGGTCCGTCTATGAAGCAATGTGGAAAACAGTTCCGTGGACGTTCAATCTTGGCTGAGGGTCAGCCCGAAAACTTTACTAGGCATTTAAATCGACTAGCCACCAGTGCTACGAATTTAAACGAGATTCTCAGGAGAGAGAGAAACTGGAAAATTCCAGACATCTAAATATACCGCAGATACATGAAACGTGGCCAATTGTTCATATACGAGTATCTAGCTTGGACACATTATAATTACTGTTTTCAGGATATCCCGACCATCAATATTCAGGATATTCCGACTGCCAATAATCAGGATGTTCCGGCCACCAAAACCTAGCAAGCCTATCTTCAAAACAATTCAACTTCCCCTTACATGGAGGAATCCAGTTAACCCTCGAATATTGGCCTCAAATCGACCTCAAATGGTTTCTTCCTTTTATACTCATATACAATTGTGTACTATTGTATCTCATATTGTTGCTTGATGACATAGCAAAGGGCAGGACAAGCAAACAAGCGGTATCGGTAGAACATAGTTTTTCTGCCATATTAGTCGTGGCATCGATTTGTGTGTACGAATTAAGAAGTGACTCCTATGATTATGGTGAGCAATACGGCATGGTGAATGTGCTTATCCCGGGCGTGTTCGCTCCCGGGCATCCGCGTTCCCCCAGCACGACTTCACCGGGCTTAACGGGCCGAGTAATCTCAGTGGATGATTTCGGGTTTTGTTCTCACTCGCGGTCGTTAGGGTCATCTTCGTCTCTTAAATGAGGTCGTGACTGCTGTCGCCTGTGAGGCCCAGTTGTCGGATACACACAGAGTTGTGTGATCAATGTTCTAGTTGGGCAATGTCGCTTTCCAAAGTACGCGGGTATTGTTTTGAAACAATGTCACGTAGTCATTGCTGTTTCTGTCACCACTATGTTTGTGTATCCGCATGTTCTCGCTGAACACACTAACCGCTCGTCGCCGCAATAAGCCGTATTAGATGGACCGATCGCCTTGATCGTCACGAATGCACATACCAGCGTAAACCGCATACCACGGGGTATATACGAGTAGATGCATAATATGAAAATCGTCATAGCGTATGTTATGCTATGTGTTATACCACAGCTGGAATCGAACACCGCCATACAGTCAACAAATCAACAACAAATCTCAGGAGATTTGGCTGAAATTCTGGTTTGTAAGGTGTTCCTCTTGGCACGCGAACGTGCTTGTAGGTGGAATTAGTACGAATAGTAGGTTCATATATATATATATATATATATATATATATATATATATATATATATATATATATATATGTGTGTGTGTAGGGTGACATGACGGCAAGAGTCACTGGACATTACACTTTAAACATTTTGGTATTAAATACTAAGAAGACTAGGTATGGTCAAAATTCGAGTTTTATTATTAGAAAGTACATGTCATTGTGCTTGACTGATGTTGTCAGGAAGATAGCTGCCTCGGGACTGTTCGGCATACGAGATGCCTCCTTTTTAAGTACCTCTTGGCATAACTTGGGCGTCATTTTCGCGTCAATTCTCGCGCAGAGAATATTTTCCTGAGATCGAAGAGGAGCCCCGTTCGGGACGGGCCTTGACATTAGTAACAAAACAAAAACGTTGTAAAAGTTCGTGACATCACACTCAACAATCGCCGATCTACTATCAGGCAAATGGCTGAGGACATAGAGATAGCTTATAGCTCAGTAGTAATAGTCTTGACCGATATTTTGTGCGTCAGAAGACTGGCAGCGAAGTTTACTCCAAAAATGTTGAATTTCCAGCAAATGAGCGTCTGTCGAAAATCTTCGAATTGAACTTCCCGGCGGTAGCAGATGACCATGTATTACTTCAAAGAGTGACTACAGAAAACAAGTCATGTGTATATCGTTACGACATCCTTTTGACCGTTTTTTTTGCAAGAACTATGGGCAAGCGACTCTTGAATACTCACGACATCCCTCATCACAGCGGCAACGCACTGGCACACACGTCGTAACTGATCTTCGATTATTTGATGAAAAATTCAATTTTAATATTTCCGCAACCTTTCATTCGTCGGTACTGGCTCCATGCAACCTTTTCCTGTTAGCAACTCAACTCGATTTCGAAAGACACGTTTAAAAATGTTTAGAAGAGCGGGAATGGAAGCGACACACCTGCATTGCAGCGGACAGGAGCTATTTTGAAGGTAACAAAAGCACTTTGAAAGATTAGACAAAATATTATTTTGTTTATGGCTATGTATCAGAACTTTTTGATCTGCGTTCGTTCACGAGCTTCCGCACAGCTAGATCGATCTGGCGGACGCACGGACAAGTCAGGGCAATCTGAAACGGGATTGGGCAAACCGTCTGTGTCAGTTCTGGGCTAAACGCAGTATACGTTGCTTTCGGAAATTAAAGGCGTTGTACTGTGATGAAACTGGCATTCCTATATATATATATAAATATATATATATATATATATATATATATATATATATATATATATATATATATATATATATATTATATATATATATATATATATATATATACATCTTCGTTTCCACTTAGCTTATATCTGTTTCTAAGTTATATGTAAATATATATATATATATATAGTTTTTTTACTTTTTACAGTTTTTTAGTTAACGTTCACATGTTATTATGTTACCTTAAATAGAAAAATAAAGCGCATATGTATGCACTTTTTCCGTTTTTCAATTGTAGTTCATTTGTAGTGTCGTTATAAATTACAAAAAAAAAATATATATATATATATATATATATATTATTTTTGCGGCATGACAAATAAACAATAATTGCAGGTACATAAAAGTAAATAGCCATATACAGACACGTTATATAGTGGAACTAAAAAGGTAGTTCAATACAGGTACACATGGTTGTGTACCTGTATTAAACCTATGTGCGTTTGATGTGTCTCAGCGTATGTGCATGAGTGTCTAGTGTCCAGTGAGGTCGGGTCGGGTGGTTGCCGGCATTATTATGGTAGCAAGGTATCGTTCTCCGCCCCCCCCCCCCCTCCCCGCAACGTGTATAAACAATTTGCATCGTAACGCCATTATTATAGCAAGATAAAGATAGACCCACACACACGCACACATACATACAGATGTACAGAGTCGAATGAGTCGGCTTACCGGTCAGCCGGTTGGCCAGCCGCGTGCGGATCGGGCCAAATGTCGAGAAACATTCCGCAATGATAACAACAACATCCCAACGGCAACAGCGGCAACAACAACAACAACAACAGCAACGACAACAACAACAATCGAAAACAACAACAGCAACAATTGAAAACACCAACAGCAGCAGCAGCAGCGGAACAAGCAGCGAGCTGTGGCAGCAATGGATGTGGCTAGTATGTTCGGGTACGTGCAGTGTTTGTTTGTGTGTGTGTGTATGTATATATAATACGTGTCCGCGATCAGGGTGGCCAGAGATGATCGGCCAGCGACAGCATCGGTCACTTTCACGGCTATTGTCTCTGGCGGCGGCTGCGGTGGCGGTGGTGAATTTCGGGCGGGCGGCCGGATCGGGCCACAAAGCGGACCTCCGCCTCGACCTCGCTGCCTCAGTGATGACCACGACAACAGCGGCGGCGGCGGCGACGGCGAAGAGTATGATGATGACTGTGGATACAGTTATTGCTGCTATTGTTGTTGTTGTTGTTGTTGTTGCTATTGTTGTTACAGGGTCACTTGCTTCTGTACGGATGAGGTTGTTCCTTCTTCTTTCGGCTTGTCCCGTTGGAGCAGAGAAATTGCCGCGCGAAAGCAGTCAGCACAGAACGCTTGTTGTTGTTGTGGTTGTTGTTGTTGGTGTTATACGCGCCGCTGCTGCTGCTGCTACTGCTGCTACTGCTGCTGTTGTTGTTGCTGCCTTCGTCGCAGTTCTTATTGTTGTTGTTGTCGTCATTATTGTTATTATTGTTGTTGTTGTTCTTGCCGTCTGCACGCTGTGACTAACGGAGAACGTACGGAATCCCAGTTGGTAGCTACAGGATCATGATCAGGACCGATCTTAGCGTTGCCGCCGCTGCTATTTCAGGCGTTGTTGTTGGCGTCGTCGTTGTTGTTGTTGTTGTTGCCATCGCTACAGCAAACTGGCTGCCGTGCTAGCAGTATCAGTTTGGTGGCGAGGCACAACAACAACAACACCAGTAGCAGTAGCAGCAACAACAGCAACAACAACAACAACAAGCACGATGATATAGGCTCATCTCTCTATTTCGAGACGCCACACAACGAGACGACACCAGTGAGCTAGCTGGGAAAGAAGCACCGCACGATCAGGAGCTAAAGTGGCGAAGTGCCAATCGCCAAAGTTCAATCCGGCAAATTGACTTCAAAGTGTTTCTTCTCTCCTCTAGGCTCCACCACCCACCTTCTTCTATCTAACACTCTCTCTCTCCGTTTACACACACACATATATATATATATATATATATATATATATATATATATATTACAGTTCACCCTCTTGATTGGTCACCAACGTCTCTGTCTGCTTCTTCGTCGTCATTCTCATCCTCATCACCTCCGCCGGCACTATCATCATAGACAATCATCTTCGAGGTATTTCAGCTTGTTGAGACTGGCGAGGATGTGCCACCACCGGAGGTGGTGGACACGAACAACAACAACAACAACAACACCAATAATAACAACAACAACAAGATGTCTACGACTACTTCACGGGCTTCATGCATTTGTCGTCATGTGTTGTTGTTGTCTGCTCGTCGTTCCCGTTCTTTCACTCGGCGGTCTGTCTGTATGTTTGTCTGTCTGTCTGTCTGACTGTTTGTTTGCCGGTCTTCCCCCTTCTCCCCCCCTCCCCGTCAGACTCGAGGCTTTGGCCAATAGATGTATAGACACATACAAGATCGACTTTTCTAGTCTCACACAGAGCTCGACACATCGTGCCTAATCATCGACTCGTCGACGCCGTCGTCCAGTCGCGTCCAGTAGGAGTGACCTTCGTAGAGAGGCAGTGGTTGGTGGTTGATGTCGTTGTAGGTGGTGGTCCTAGAATTAAAAACATTTTTTAAGGAGGTTGTTTTTAATCCTAGACTATCGTCCGTCCCCTACGGGCTTGGAACTAGGTGGTGGTCCTGGGTTGCCGTTGTTGTTGTTGTTGTTATAGGTGGCGCTCTGCGCTGCTGCTGCTGCTGTTGTTGTTGTTGTTGTTGTCGTCGTTGTCGAAGTAGTAGAAGCTGCAGGAGGCAAAGGCGGCGAAGTAGTCGCCAGCCGTAGCTGCTTACGTAGAGCAGTGAATGTCGTCGTCGTCGTCGGCGCCGTAATAACTGTCTGTAGGCGTCACCAACGCCGAATTACCACGTTTGGTCGGCGCCGTGGTGTTGCGGCAGCAGACGCGTTAGCCGGCGTTAGTCACCGTAGGTAACGTAGAGCCGTAGAGTATGTGCCGGTTTTTTTTGGGGGGGGAGGGGGGAGACGAGCGCCGATGGTCTTGTGACTGAACCGGGGGGAGGGGGGGGGCGCTGTCCTGTGTGTTCCAAGGTAGGTGGACAGCAAGCTTTCCTCCCGAGGAGGTTAGGTAGAGGTGGCTTTGCTAGGTTTGATGGGTAGGTCGTCGGCGTAGATATGAATAGGTCGATTCGAGAAGACGAAACTCGTGCTAGTAGTTGCAGCAGCAGCAGTAGAAGTAGTCGTCGTCGTAGTAGTAGTAGTTGTTGTAATCGTAGAAGTCGAAGTAATAGATGAATAAGGAGCCTCGTCGGCCGATGTCGCCGATCTTGTTGATAGGCAGGCCTCTGTCCTTCGACGCGGCGATGGCCGTCGTCGTCGTCGGCGCTGCCACCGCCGCCGCCAACACTAACCAAGAATCTCCGCTACCGCTCATGTAGTATCGGTGGCTCTAGGTTCTCACGCCGCTCTACCCCTCCATTCTCCCCTCTGTCTTTCTATTTCTATCTATCTATCGCTCTACCTTTTTATTTCTATCTACCTACCGCTATCTCTCTCCCCTCTCTCTCTCGTTCTTCCCCTTAACTCCTTGTACTCTCTCTTAATCTCTCTCTACGCAGGCTTTTTCTCTATACCTATCTAGGCGATTGGCTACCAGGCTACCTGGCTGCCACCTGAATGCTAGCCGGGCGGCCGGCCGGCCGGCCTCGCGTGGCGACATGTCGTTCGTAGGTTGCTCGTTCGTAGGTTCGATGTGTGTTAGCTGTTTGACCAGCTTGCTGTTTCTTCCTTTTTGCTCTCGAGGCGCTGCTTCTGCTGCTGCTGCTCCTGCTCCTGCTGAATGCGTATCTCGGTTTGTCGGGTTGTCGTCTCGTCGGCATAGCAGAGTAGTTCGTTCGTACGTCCGTCCGTGCGACCGACGTCCATTCGTAGTTCATTCCTTAGTCGGCCAATAGGCTCAATAGGTGGTTGCGGTGGTGGTCGTGGTAGTGGTGGTCGTGGTGGTGGTGGTGGAAGGTCGAGCAATCGATCAGTGCTCCGTCTCCGATAGGTGGGCGAACGGAAAAAGACGGACGCGTCGTAGCGAAAAACTAAGAACTAAACTAGAGGACAACGCGCTCCAACAACAACACTTGAACGTGAACGTGGACGCCATGGCTGCTGCCGCCGCCGCCGCCGACGCCGCTGCAGACACACGTTGGCTTCTCTTCAACAACAATTGCCGTTCGGCCGCTCGCTGGCGTTGTTTCTGCTGCTGCTGCTGCTGTGATTGGGGGCGAGACTCGAAGGAATTTCTTCTTTTGCTGCTGCTGCTGCTGATGATGAGTCGTGATACCGTCGGGCGGTAGCACGGCACCGTGGGCCGGTCCAACCAACAGCCACGTCGCCGGTCTAACCACCACCACCACCGCTGCCGTCGTCGTCTCTGTTAACAGCATCGTCATGATTATGATCATCACCATTAACAGCGGCGGGCAGCAGCAACAACAAAAACAACAGCAACAACAGAAGCAATAAAAACAACAACGACATCAGCTGCAATACGTACAACAGTAAGCAGCAGCAGCAACAACAACACCACTAATAACAGCAGCGGTAACCACAGCAATAGCTGCAGAAAAAAAAGCAACACTATAAGCTGTGACAACAGCTGCAACAAAATGAACAAAAACAGCGCCAGCTGCAACAAGTACAACAGTAGTCAGCAGCAGCAGCAACAACAACAACAATACCAACAACAATAACGACAACGACAAAAAGCAGCAACAACAACGACAACAACAACAACAAAAAGCAGCAACAACAAAGATGACGACAACAACGATACTGAGCTAGTTGTTGCTGTTACCTGTTGCAGTAGCACAGCCATCAGCAACAACAACAGCAGCTGCAGCAACAATAACAGCAGAAGCAAAAATAAGAATAATAAAAACAACTACAACAGAATTAGCAATTACGTTCAGCTAATCCGTCGTGATGCACACACATTGCTGTCACATTAATGGCACAACAGACTAAGTTAGCGAACAGCACAGACCTACCACTGCCTATTTGCTTGCGTAAACGACCCTTGATGGTTAACCGACCGGCTCTTCGGTTGTGTGCCATGGGATGAATACTAATAACCATCATCATCATCATAATCATCATCATGGTGCGTGAATAAGTAACTCATGAACTAGCTTACTAACCAGCCAACCAGTCATCCAATTAACACCCGACAGCAAAATCATGCATACGAGTACTATATCCAGTGATCACCGCTTATTGTTGTCGCCGTAGCATTCGTCGTCTTCAGCTCGGGGGTCCCTCAAAGTCGTTGGGGTCATCACTACGTCACAAGAAACGGAGGAAAACAAACATGAATAAGAACATTGTAATGCCGATGATGATGGCGGTGATGAAAAAGAACAATTGAATCAATGGCGCAAGCCATATAGTTGAGAAGATAAACGATAAGCTACAATTGACTTGCGTGATAAGAGCAGACACGAAAAAACGACGCATTCTATTTAATCATATGCAAAATATGAACACATAACGAAATAGAGAGCAATACAAATAATCAAGCCACAGAGAGAAAGCGAGAGGCACGTTTAAAAGCGTCTTTAACAGGCATACGAAAAGGTCAACAAGAGAGATATATATATATATATATATATATATATATATATACAGTGCACTCGTTCTCTGGAGACAATTGTCGCCCCATTTGTATTCTTAATAAATGTTAACATATAATAGAATTGAAAAAAAAAAATATATATATATATATATATATATATATATAAAAGAAAAGGTGTTAATTAATAATGATTGCGGTACTTGCACCCAACCGATTCACCGATTCACACACTCATCCATCTCTTCATAATACACTCAGTTTTATAATAGAAAGAAGTGCTGCTCGACGCAGAGCCGCATACCTGCCTGCATACCACTGACTTAATCATAAGCCAATTCTGTAACATAGAGGTCGACGGACATACAGGAGTACGTACATGCGTCCATGTTAAACCACTATGCCATTTGGACATTTAAAGACAAGAGAAACAACCACGTTGGATGTTGTTGTTGTCGTCGCTGACGCGGCCGCTGCCGGTTCAGATACCACGATATCTGTCTCCCTCTCTCAATGTCTCTCCCTTTCGCTCTCTAGTTTTCTAAATGTGTCGTCTATTCCGTCTATTTCTACCTGTGTCGTTGTCGGTGTTTAACACTAGCGTCAGCCCTGTGCTAAAGCGTGTTGCGGGATAACGGCGGGAGGTGGCCGGGGGCTGGGGAGCGGGGGGTTAAGGAAGCCGTTGGACTCACTCGGAAGAGGCACAAGGCCGAGTGGTGGTGGTGGTGGTCTCTTCCGACGACAGCCAACGAGATCAAGGACTACGCGAGCGAGAAACGGTATCGACCAGCGTCCGAGACCATAACGACGATGCCGCCGCTGCTGCTGTTGCTGTTGGTTAGCCGTAGTTGCAGTTAGCAGTTCGGGTTCCGTTGCCCCACCGTTGCACATTTGTATTTATGGGGCATGCCCGTCTATGAAGCAATGTGAAAAACAGTTCCGTGGACGTTAAGTCTTGGCTGAGGGACAACAGCCCGAAAACTTTACGTTACTTTTAGTTAGCAGTGGTTACCAGCCATTATTGGCCGGTGGTCACCACCCCGTCATCATATCTCTCAGTACAAGCGCGCAGCACGCCGAGAGGCGAGTGGATCTCCCAGCCGATAACCGGCTAGGCCACCCAGCGCATGATCACGCTGCGGACATAAGCTTAGCTTGGCTTTGCTTAGTTTGGTTTGATTAGGGTAGGCTGGCTGGCTGGCTACCCTCGATAAGCGATAGCGAGCCCCCAAGGACGTCGACGAGTTTTCGGAGTCGAGTGTTGGTGTGGTACTACTGGGGTTATCACTATCACTTCCCCGCCCCGCCCCAGCCTCCGCCTCGATCCTCACCTCAATCGTCACCCCAATCATCGTCATCACCACCCCCATCATCATCGTCATCATCAGTATCGGTCTCATCGTCATCATCATCACGATTCACCCGGTTCACGGTCAACTCGTCGTTAGCTTCCACTTCTCTGTCAATTTATCACTTCATCGATTCATTCATTCATTGCGCCTTTGTGGTGCTGCTGCAGCGGTGGCGACTGCGACGGCGACGGGTGCCGACTGTGCCGCGCGCAGAACACCCGTTGGCGGCGGCGGCGGCGATGCCGAATTACGCCGAACTGCTTGGCGTGACCCTGGTTTCGTTTCGGGGCGGTCGGACGGTCGGTTCGTTTTCGACGGCTTTCGTCCGTCGAAAACAACAAACGTCACTGCCACGGCGACTACGGCCTTTCAGCACCTCCGAGACAGACGGACGGACGGACAGACAGACAACAGACGCCACCGAGTCAACCGAGCACCGAGCGCTCAGCGGAACGAAAATACGAGGACGCCAGAAGACACCGCATCTTTTCTCATTGTCTCAGCGGGCGGCTTATGATTATTGTGTGCGCATAGCGGCATCTTCACCACCACCACCACCACCATCACCACCACCGTGATGATTGCCGCCGGTCCACTATCGTTAGACCATCATATATATCGCCACCACTATTAACAAAAAGACATATAGAGACAGCGAGAGAGAGAGATAGAGATAGAGAGAGAGAGAGCGACCGCGGAATAGAAGCGGCGAACGCAGGGAAGATAGAGAACGCCACTCAGTACATTCATATATCGTAGTTGATTCCTAATAATTCTGTGCTTGTCGCTTTTCGTTGCCTATGCATGCGCTACCTACGATTATGTTCGTATATGTTTGTACTTACATATATGTATATATATATATATATATATATATATATATATATATACTAAGAGATAGACATCGTAATATGTCTGTACTCACGAGCATATTGCGATTTCCAACTATATATGCGATGCAACGTGAATAACCAGCTCTAGCGTAGATCCTAAGAATCTGCTCTGCTGCTATCGATCTGATATCATCGAGAGATTGTCGGCTTTATGTAGATTGACATCCATACAGCAACGCTCTGCTTTCTAGCGACTACTCAGGTTAGTAATATTGGCGTGTCGGGGCGTGATAATAGCTGGGACAACGCTCGTGTGGTCGTAGGTCGCACTAGTAACCAACAATCAGTTGTCTACTACTGTCTCTGTCCAATATATGAATAAACAAAAAAATACATATATATATATATATATATAAATAAACAAATATATATACATATATATATATATAACTTTTTCGGTAAGTTCGGCGACGTGACGCACATCAATTTCCGTAATTGCGTCATGTCTGACGCAGCCGCTGCTGGCACCGTCACACGTCTGGGTAACGCGCGGCGTCACACCCTCAACGGTTGGCGGTCGGTCAAACTTCAACAAAAGTCAAAGACGTAATTCTTCTTCACTAGAAGCAAGAAGCAAGTAGGCTCGTCGGCTACTGGCTTTCGTTGTAGCTTCTTGAACTTGAACTTTTCTTGACGCTCGCCGCCTTCCGCTTAGACGGTCCTGTCGGCACTTTGAGAACGCTGCCTTTTTCATTCTCTTTTACATTCTTCCCTTTCATTAGAAGGCTCGCCGTTGTCGTATTCCGCCGTAATATGGCGAGTTGAGATAGTTGTTACAACAACAACAACAACAACAACAAAAATAACCGTCACAACGGCAACAACAACAACAAAATAACAAGACCGACGCAACGATACACCCGTTACTGCTGACAGAAAGTGGGGTCTGAGGTGATATGGAAAAGCGTCGCCCCTAACTCCCGGCGTCTGCTCGATGGCGGCGTCACGAAGCCGCTTCACTAGCAAGGCATGTGATGAAGGTGCATTTTCTCTATCCTTGCACGTTCGTATGTCACTATATACAGCTGAACGTTAGATAGATTGCTGCTTACATTGACGAGCATCTTGTGGTCGACCTCTGATCGAACGCAACAGATATGTGAGTGAACGCTGCAGAAAACGGTTTGATACAGGCACACATATATGATAGGGCCATAGCGGAGGCGGCATCAGAATATTTGAACCAGCCTAGAAATAAAAACATCTTGAAGGAGTTTGTTTTTAATTCTTACCTATCCGCCGTCTATCCCGACAGACGTGGAATTACCGTGAGGCGTACTTTCGAAGCACCAACGGCTGGACATGTTGACATGTCTGCGGTTTTTCCAACAGCATTCTATGTTTATCGTCTATGAGCATTGCTCAAAGATCTGAATGAGCATTGCTCAAAGAAAAAAATTGAGCGATGCTCATTAGCCAGTCATTTAGCCAGACGATACTAGATTATTCATCCGTCGAATAGAGTCGTCCCGTACTGTACGTCGAGAGTAGGCGGGAGTTTGGCAAGAGTAACTATGGCTCCCTTTGTCCGTGGCGTGCGATTTACGAAAGTTAGTCAGATGTGTAAACTCCCGATAGTAACATTCCCGAGGTCCCTTTTGTGGGCATGGGAGGCAAGGTATACGATATAGATTATGTGCCAACGAATACTTATGATCATATTGTCGAGGCCCATTCGAGGGCTGTTAAGACTATTGCCGTACGGGTAAGGTGTCTGCACACCGGAACCGGGCCGATCGGTTAATGCCTGAGGTTTAATCACCCTGGAGGTACCGATCGGGACGTCTGCTGCCTTGGCTTAATAGGCAAAACGAGCAGAGAAAAGTAGTACCTAGACCTACCCGGCTATTCGTAAGGCGTCCAGAATAGAGAACCTGCGCGTATCTTCATCGTTAGTATTGGCAACGTCATGACGCGCACCTTCCACCCACCACCTGCGCTACTACTACTATTATTACTAATAATAATAATAATAATAATAATACGACATGCGTACCTCACTGGAAACGCGACTTTTCCATCAAACGTGGCCTGATGCTTCTTGACGACTACGACGATGTCTTTTTTATGCTGGAATACCAAAACATGAATCATCTATCGTATCATCAGGCGGCTCGTCGATAGAGGTATCGCGTACCAGCTACCAGCTGTTCGAAAAGTGACGGCTATGTTCCGTTCGCTCTGGAATTCACCCCACCCTCCCACCTACCAACACCTTTGGGGGTATTTACGCCTTTCCCCCCCGCCGCCCCCCCCCCTGACACAGCGCAATGACGTCGTGCAGCTCTCTCTCTCTCAGCAAACGAAACACTGCGCAGTTTGTGCGTGTAGTGCGCGCAGTAGGCGCAGTTTCAGTGAAAGTACAGTCGACTGCGTACATACGTATGTACGTACACACCTACGATCGACATACGATCTAGCGACCCGCTACTGACGCACCACTGTCTTGCTCCTACTGCCCGAATCAAACCCGGCGTGTCTCGCACACCACATATCTGTTTATCTTCAGTCGTTTGCGTTCAGCGCCACTCCATCTACCCATCCATCCATCGATCCACCCATCGGTTCGTTCGTTCATTCATATCTTCAGCGGTCGTGCCAGTCAAGCAGGCAGGTAGGCAAACAGTCAACCATTCATCCAACCAACCAACCAACCAGCCAGCGAACCAGCCGGCTGGCTTCTGTGGGCAAAACCAGTACAGCGGTGACGCGTGCGCGCGGGACTATACAGAAGCTGGTGCGTCTTTTCCTCCTTGACGGCACGGTTACTCTTTGGGCTGCTGCTGCTGCTGATGGTGATGATGATGATGATGGGAACGAACGGTTGGAAGTTACTGCTCCGATGACTCATTCGGCAAGCATTCGAACGTAAACGAGGGATACGCCACATACAGACACACACACACACACACACTCACACGCAAACACCAGCAGATACACATCTGACACAGCAAGCACGACAAGATGAACACGTGTACTGTTTGTTATTAGTTAGCGCCAGTTGATACTACTAAGTAAAGTTAGTTGATACTACTAAGTAAAGTTGTTGATACTACTACTACTACTATTACTACTGCTACTGCGACTATGACGGCCAGGGCCTGATATAATGGTGTAACAATGGCTGCAGCTAATCATTGTGGGCAACGATGATGATGATGATGATCATAATAATTATCATATTAGTTCGAAGTATGATTGGTCTAATTACTTATTAGTGATTTTATTACATGGTGGTGTTTGTGGTGTGATGTTGCTGTTTGCTCGGTGGACAGGCACGAGGCGATGCGGCAATATGCGTAGTCTTGACTTGCCTTAACGACTACGCGAGTGAAGGAGCCAAAATGACGATTGTGACTGTTCGACGCGATGGTAGGTAATCGTTAGTGGTAGCAATGCGGAGCAATATATATATATATATATATATGGTAGTACTAATACAAAAGTAGAGTCACACGCAACAATAACCAATACAGAAGCGCAACGAAGAACTCTATACTATTTTGAGCAAAGTACTCGTAAATTAAAAGTCGCCGAAGGAAATAGTGTAACACACACATATATATATATATATATATATATATATACATATTTTTATATATATATATATATATATATATAAAATATGTATATATATATATATATATATGTTCAATAAATAAAAAACATAATCAGATCAGCATAAAGTTGCGGGAAAATACGAGCAGCAGAAGTAGTAGTAGTTGTAGTAGCAGCAACAGTACGCGTCGTCATAGTGGTATCTTTTTCTTATTTTATGATGCACGGTTTCATCAGTTTATTTCTGCTGACCACCTTGTCAGCGAAAATCTATGCGAATGACTACAGTGTCAGCGAAAATCTATGCGAAGAATGTCGGCAAGAATCACGACGGTGCGTCCGTTTGGCGGGTTTGTGTGTAGCGCTGGAATTCGCGATTCGCCCAACTCTCGTGTTTCCGCTGCTGCGTCTTTCTGCAGCATGTGTAAGAGTGATAAACACCGTTACCGGCTAGAGATAGAGATCCGGCATGTTATCTTTCCTTGCCGCCTCTCTCCCCAACCCTTCCCATGCGCAATAGCGCTTATCATAGCTTAACAGCAATGCTAGTAAAAGTAACAAAACGAAGTCAAGCACAAGCAAACTTGTAATAAATAATACGTGTAATCGGCACTATATAAGCAACGGCTACAGCAGCCACAGCATCAGCAGCAGCAGCCATTGTGACGACAATGTTGGCGGCTGGAACAAGTAACAACTAATTATTTATTAGTTGTTACTTGAATTGTAACAGTAACAATGAAAGGCAGAGCCTGAATGTCATGGTATAGTGCCGAGCAGACGTACGCAACGTTGTAGCAAAGGTTTAGCTCTGGCTTTGCATTCCGAAAGCTGTGGGTTCAAACCACCCAAAAACCGGCCAATCGTTTACTTGATTGGTTTCTCCAATTGAGGCAAACTGAACGCCTAAATAGTGGACATTGTTTGGCCATGATCGAGAGAAAATAAAACTAACTAACTAACTAACAAACAAGACGCATAGAGAGTCTCACTAAGCATACTAGTTCTGTGTTTCTGGTCATCAATGCATATGATTTACATGCATATGATTAGGTAGTACCGTCTTCCACTAATAGTAATAGTTAATGAGAGACAAGGGCTGCGTGAGTTGCGCGGCTATTTGTCAACATTGTGGACGAGGCAACGTCAGTCAGTGGCATCATCGTTTGCAGGTGTTACTATCGCGCCCTACGGACGGGCAGATGAGGGTTGCCGAACGAGGTGCGACATACGAAGTACGGCAAGCGTCGATACTGTGGCTGGCAATTGTCTTCAAACTATCGTCAGACCCAGATAGCCCAGCAGAATCGGGCGACAGCAGACCTTCTAGAAGCTTTCTAGTCATGCCAAAAGCAGTAACAGGTGGTAACGGGTGGTTTCCTTCGCTCTGTTTTTGGAGCTTTTAAGCAAAACTTGCGCTCGCCGTTGGACTGCACGTTTCACCTCCTCTCTTGATGCCTAATTTGGGCAAAAAGATAGTAATTTTGTTAGGTGCCACGAGGCAACTGCATTTTTGGGTATGCTATTTTTTTAGCAACGGGAGCAATTATGCTACTGTGTTAGATCGAACGACGTCTATATGGCGCTTGGTTATACGGGAGCCCTTTACAGTTGAAAATAGTTATTTCCCCTAAAACTTAGCAAGTGCAAGTAGCAAACTCCACGGTCACACTGACCACAACAACTGAACTTTCGTTGCTGTTGTGTTAGCACTTTGGAGTGGACAATTGTCTCCGTGCGAACGTGCGAACGTTGCTGTTGTTGATGTTAGAATAGAGTTAATGCTCGAACCTAGTCGTGTGCTCGAGGTCCTCATCATAGGATACTGCAGTACTGAGCAAGGTCATCCGGACACACGACATTGACCCGACATTTCTATAGCGATGTTGATCCTTGATGAACGCGGCCAGCTTACTTAGCCGGGACCGCGAGTCCATATAGTTGTGTGCTCATATATCGCCCGTACTGTGATGTACGACGCCGGTGGTTTGACCTATACATATGCATGAGCGTATCTATGTATAGGTGAGTATAGGTTCGTGCGAACCTTGACCGAAGTGACCTATGACATGCATATTCATGTGGGAGCGCGCAAGCGAACGTGCGTACGTATTTCAACAAGGTGAAACAAAACAAAGTGTTACGTATGTATATGAGACACGCAATGGTGTGGGAGTAGAAGAGGTCGACGTACGACGCCCGACGTGTGCACTCTCTATGGAATTGGCTGTGACATAGACTCGACAAAGAGAGAAGCGTAGCTGTTGTATGAGGAGATGATATTCTACCATCTAATTCTTTATTTCTGTGTTTGAACTAATATTTGACTATTAACAAATGACGCATTAAAGAGAGAAGCGTAGTTTTTGTCATAGTGTTAGTTTGTAGCTGTCGTTGTAGCCACAGCAGCAGCAGCAGCTATAAGCAGCAGCGTTGTATATTGTATGCGAGTACGTGGCATATGTGATACGTAAGACAGGCAGACGGAGAGACTGCGTACCGGGACAGAGAGACTGCGTACCGGGACAGAGAGACTGCGTACCGGGACAGAGAGACTGCGTACCGGGACAGAGAGACTACGTACCGGGAGAGAGAGACGCACACCGCAGGGACAACACATCGCAGTGGCAAGCCATTCAGTCGAACGGTCACACTGATTGTTTGACTTCTGCACCAGCCAACTGCTGTTGTTGCTGTTTCTGCAATTGCTGCTGCTTCTGGTACGAGGTTGTAGTATGAACGAGGTGTTACTGGCGTCGGCTTCAGGGTCGCCGTCGTCGTGCACCATTGTTGTCCTTCAGCAGTAGCAGCAGCAGCAGCAACGTGCCCAAAGTGGATGGAGGTCGTCATCGCTCAAGTCGGTCGCTGCTGGCCGGCCTACGATGACCGGCCACATATGCCCATCACCTGCCCCTTCTGTCGCGTTAGCAGCAGCGGCCGACCAGTTGGTGGCGAGCTACGAGCCGCCTCAGAGCTCTCCTCGCCCACGAGTTGAATCTCTGGGCTAGGTTCCTCTCATGGCGTAGGTTCAATGACGACGAATAATGGTGACCTGATATGTGTAAGCTCTTTCTTTCTTCTCTTGCTCTCCCTCTCTCTCTCTCTCACTTAGCTTTTCTTTTTCTCTCGCTCTCTTACTTCTGATCTGTTCTGCCCCTGCGTCTTCTGATCTCTCTTTTCCGCACACGCACACACTTCTAATCTCTCTCTCTCTCACTCTCTTCCTCTCTCTACGCCTAGATCTTTCTCTCAGTTTAGATTGTTTCCTCTATCTCTCTTCATCTCTCCCTTCATTCCATGCCTTCTGTCTCGGTCGCTCTCTCTCGCTCAAAGTCTCACTAGTCTCTGCCGAATCATTTCTGAGTCTATTATTGACTGGCGATGGTGGTGGTGGTGCCGCCGCCAGCACCAGCACCAGCCGCCCCACTGACTTGTTTGGACGACGTCTCCACGACATGACGCCGCCAAGACGCCGCCGCCGCCTCTCTTCGCCACGAGAACAACCATCTCGTGCATCTCGACCGAGTCGCCATCTGGCGTGCAGTATAATCACATGCACATATATATATATATATATATATATATATATACATGCATGCACGCACGTAAGTGTATGTGTGTTCGCGACAGCAGCACACCCGACCACTGTTGTATAGGCGGCTGTATTCTAGGGCATTATATTCAAGGGCTTCTTCTCAAGTCGAGACTGATGACGACGACGACGACGACAACAACAACAACAATAACAACAATAATACAGACGACGACTACGCCGACAGCAACAGCAGCCGCAGCAGAGACTCGTGCCGGAACCTTCTAGTTGGCCGTCCGCTCGTGCCGTCTGCCGTAGGAAGGACAGATCGAGCGCCCCCGACCCCCTCGTCGCCTCGGGGCGGCGGGGGCGAGGATGGGGGGCGACCGGAGGGTGTTCGTGTTCTGCTGCTGCTGCTGGTGATCACCACCGTAGAACCGGTGGCGAACACGCTGCCGATGCCGATACGGTAAACACGGTGGTGCCGAGGACCTGCTGTCCGACCTCGGCCTAACCACGCCGGCGGATTGCTGCCGCCAGGCGACTACGAGGCGCTTGATCAGGTCCGAACAGGCCCGGGCGAGCAGACTGACGAATGGCTGGTTGTTGTTGTTGTCGCTGCTCGTGGCGCTCGTCAACAGGAACTAGCTTAGTGAGTAAGTAAGTAAGTGAGTGAGTACGTAGTAGGTAAGCAAGCCTCTCTCTCTCTGTCGAGCACAATCATCACAAGGTTCTGACATCGGGCAAGCACATGGCGCCGACGGTGGCGACACAACAACAACAACAACAACAACGCCAACAACAACAACAACACCAACAAATCGGTGACGAAGAGAATCCTGATCAGGACGACCCAGGAAGGAGTGGTCTGTGGCCGACGAGCATTTCGTCTCCAGGTAGTTCAATCGAAGGATCCTCGATGCCGTCGGCATCGTTCAACGGTAGTAGTAGTAGTAGTAGTAGTAATGGTAGTAGAGGTCTTCAGTTGAACTCGATCGCTTCCAATTTAACATGGCCGCCAAATCGACTCCCTTCTTCTGACGTCTTCTGACGTTACGTCTGGCGTCGAAGCTCTGGTAGCTGCGCGAGTCCATATCGAAAACGAAGAAGTCGAAGTACGAGTTGGCTGGTCGTGGTGGTACTAGGTGGAGGTATATTCTAGTGGTGGTTGCTAGTCAAATCGATGATAGCGGTATCGATGCTCGTCCGGGCAGCAACACAGACACCAGGCGGCATATGGCAGCGATGGCAGCCATGCCAGTTTGGTGCTGAATTGAGCGTGCTTGCTTTTGATGTTTCTAAATTCTGGCGACGCCGACCGGTGATGATAATGATGGTGATGCTTGCTGGGACGGGGCGGCTGGGGCCGTTAGACTACTAGTTTTTTGTTGTTGCTGTTGTCGTTGTTGTTGTTGTTGTTGTTGTTGTTGCTGTGAATGCCGTTGCTTCCCTAGTGGCACGTGAGGAACTCGCGTCGCTAGCAAGGAGGTTCGTTTGGTCTGGATCAGCAAACAACACGGACGACGACGGTGGTCGAAACTGGTGGGCCTAACAGCGAAATTTGAATTTTCTCACTCGCTCAATGTCAATGGCGTCGTTCGTCTCCCAACAACAACAGCAATGTGTACGAGGACACCGCCGTTTGGTTGAAGGTCCTGTGCGGCCATGCCGAGCGCGTCATTAGGAAAAATCGAAGTTTATTTGCCAGCATACCCTAGTAAGAAAATTGCGTAGTAGCGTTTCTTATCGGTGTCCATGTATGTATCGACATATAAGTCAGGCCAATCCCGGCTCAGAGAACCCGTAACTACACGTTAACGCGGAGAAAATTGTTCACTCCAAAGTGCTAACATAAAAAGTTATATAATGAAAAAAATGCTGGGCCTTCTATTGTCAGTGTTTTGTATATATTATGGTGCAACCTAAACCCACACAACTACACGTATATATATATATATATATATATATATATATATATATATATATATATATATAAATGTATATATATGTGTGTGTGTGTAAGCGGCGGAGCACGTTTAATAAGTGGTACTCATAGAAACTGCTACCCTTCCTTGCTAACTGTCAAGTTTTTCATTCCAATCTCCCAGAAAGACAATCGTGACCGGTGTTAAATGTACAAACCTATTTAACTCACACTCAGAGTCATAACACCGCCCGCTTCGTGTTAAACCGACGACACATAGGACTTTATAATCTGATCCAGATTTATTGCAGATCGTAGGTTGGATCTCAAAGTTGAATAGTGTCAAGAAATTCGCGGCAGTGATGGTTTCTGATTTTGCTGCTACTGAAGTTTCGTTTGGCTCTATTCAGAGACGACGGCACCACGCTCTAAGGTGCTAACGACTTAGCCGTCTCCTTTCGTAAACGTTTTAGCTGTTGCCACTCTAATACACTCGTGAAGAGGGAAGTACAATAATGGCTCAAACGACGGATAGGGTGTGGATCAAGGAGAGTATAGATATGGGGCTAGGTTTAAGTTCTCGCCATAGTTTGGAACCTTCTCTATCCTGCTCGGGTGCCGCCGGCTACCGGCTCATCCGGCGTCACCGAGGATCAGTCAAGCCAAACAGACCTTCGATAGACCAGATCGGGCAAGAGTGAAGCAAGCAACAAACGCAAGAGTTTGCTCGCCAAAAAGGATGACGATGCCAACGACAACTGTGTCTCGTGTGGAATGTTCCAATCGTACATATAATAAGGGGTACACCCCGCAACCAACCAACCAACCAACCAACTAACAAGAATGGATCGAACTTTTAGCGCCTTCTCGCGCCTGTGCGTCCACCCGCATGTATGGGGGTTCTGTGTCTTGCAGTATAGCACACAACAATCTCAGGCACGCGCACCAATTGACCAGGCGGGCTCTTCGTTCTGTGTGTGAGCGTCGACCTGTATGGACGTTTACACCGTCCCGCGTTGTTGCCTACGGAATCGGCTCTACATTGTTGTTGGCCAATAACTGGAATGCGACCGGGGCAGCCGTCGGCAGCGGCGGTCGCCGCGCCGATGCCACCGGTACAGATGCAACAAAAAAAATGCACACGAGAAGCGTACAAGAGCTCTTGCAGAGCGTGCATTGTCGATATATGTCGCAGAGGTCACTGAGATCATCCCGACGACGACGGCCGACGACGATGATGACAACAACAGCAACAACAACGACGACAACGACAACCACAACAACAACGACAACAGAGGACGCGAGCTTCGCTCGTGCACACCGGTCCGCACACGCCTATTGTAGTTAATGCTGCCGCGGCGGCGGCAGCGGTAGCGGCCTCAGGCAAATACCTCGGTTGGCCGGGCGATCGATTGCCCCACCCATCTCAGCTAGCCGTGCTGAACAGTTGCAAGTGTGCCCGATGCACACTCACACACTTATGCGCGTACAGATACAGGTCTCATGTTGCAAGCATGTCGGTCCTTGTTGCTTTTGTTGTTGTTGTTGCTTTGTTATTGTTGTCGTCGTTGTCGACCCTTGTTGTCGTCGTTGTTGACCCCTCTGTCGCCACTCTCGTCGCAACCCTCGGCATGGTTCTCAGTCTTGTGGACCTCTGATTGATTCGCTCGTTGCCCCGATACTGCCAACATTAAACTGCAACAACAGCAACAAAAACTACAACATTTGCAGCACGTGCTGTCTAGCCTTAACCACTACAGTCGATTTGCCGATGGCAGACAGTCAAAAAAATACGACCCCTCTCAAATAAGGAACGCCTCGACGATCCGTAGGCAACACCGGTTCTTTTCTTTTTAGCAGACTGGAACCGCGGTGTTTGTTGTGCTGACTTCTTTCCTTCCCTTGCTTTCTGCACGATTCTGCATGAGGCGGCCAAGTCCTGAATCCGCCCTGGATTGACGTGGCCCACTCAGGCCGAACCACGAGCCCACGTAGTCGATATACCACCACCACCGGCACCACCTGAGGTTCCTTCCGTTAACGGCCGGACGGGCTGTTCGAGATTGCCATCTATGGATGTCGACAAACTGTGTCGAGGAGAACGACTCGGTCGTGAACATCAGGTGAAGCAACGTCCAGCACACACGAATGAGAGACTGAATTACACATTGTGGAGTTCGTTCATCTAGAGAGCGTTTCGACCACGAGGACTGCTGTTACTGGTATTCGTATATCGCTCCAGATCGCATATTGTTCAATCGATGTGAACGAGTCAGCATACTAGAAGCAATTGCAACCTGAAATAAAAAAGACTAACAAGCACGACGTTTGCTACTGCTAAAGAACACGTAAACACAGTTTTATGAGCGTAAGCTCAGAACGCTTTATCGGAGACGCCACAGCCGAGGGCGCTAATTTTAAGGCGTTAAAATCCCGGTATATAGATATTCCTCATTTAATATGACAATTATATATATATATATATATATATATATATTACCCTATGTATTATATATATATATATATATATATATATATATATATATATATATACAGTAGTTCAATAAGTTCTTAGAATGAAAACCGAGAATTTTCCAAATCATGTTTTTAAATTTTTCTTATTCGATATACTCCCCGAGAAGCTCAATACACTTTTCCCACCGAGATTTCAGAGCTTTCATACCTCTTGAGTAGAATTCCGCGTCGTTAGACTGAAAATAGGCATTGACAGCAGCCTTAACCTCTTCATTGCTGGAAAAACGCTTTCCACCGAGACTATTCTTCAAATGTCCGAAGAGCAAATAACCAGAGGGGGCCAGGTCTGGAGAATAGGAAGGTTGTTTAATAAGTTCGAACCTCAGTTGGGCCAGTTTTGCCGATGCTTGCCGGGACTTGTGTGCAGGAGCATTGTCCTGGTGAAACGGGACAACCTTCTTCTGCAAAGCGGGCCGTTTCACGATGAGTTCTTGCTAAAGGCAGTCTAACAGTCTTGCCTAATATTCTCCTGTGATCGTTTTACCAGCTCTCAAGGTAGTCGACCAGCATTATTCTACGTTGGTCTTAAAAAACTGTAGCCATCACCTTTCCGGTCAATGCCGTTGTCCGCACCCTCTTCGGAGGTCCTTCATCAGGGGCACACCATTGGCAAGATGCTTCTTGGGTCTCGGGAGTGTAGTGATGGACCCAGCTTTCATCGACGGTCATGAATCTGCAGCCAAAAATCCGACGGATTTTTCGACATCTTGGCCAAATTTCGCTGTGAAGCGGAAACACGCGCGTCTTTTTGGCCTTGGTTGAGCAAATGCGGCAGCCATTTTTCTCTGAGCTCTTTCATCTTCAAGTTTTCGTGCAGGATGAAATGCACACTACCCAAACTGATCCCCAAGGCCTCCGCTATCTCCCTAATGTTCACTCGCTTATCTGCGGCAACGATTTTCCGCACCTTTTCCACGTTTTCCTAATCAGTTGCCGTTTTTGGGCGTTTTGAACGTAGTTCATCCCGGTGCTCCTGCGACATCTTTTTAACTCATTAATCCAGTTGGAAACAGTGGCAAAACATGGCGCAGAGTCACCGTACACCTCGTCTAACTCAGTTTTCACTTGGGTCGCATTCCAACCTTTGAAATAAAATGCTTGATAACCACTCGAAACTATTTTTTCTCAATTTTTCAAAATCAAGCCGATACGTTGCACGGGAAAAGCGATCAAACGAAATCGCAACGGCCAATCACCATAATATTTGGACTGCTGGCAGTCGAAAAGTTGCAGTTCCTAATAGCGGTGGAAGCGCGCCAAAATTCGAATTCTAAAAAGCTCATTCTAAGAACTTATTGAACTACCTGTAATATATATATATATATATATAATATTACCCTATATTATCAGATCATAATGTAATGAATAATTATTGAAAAAAAATATTTATCAAGTAATACTTCCTTAGTACCACACAGAAGCACCGTTATATTTACGGTGTATAAACTGGTTATTTTAAAATCACTAGCAATCTAAATAGCGAACGCATGAGTTAGTTAGAGATGAGGGTATTCCAAGAACTTTAACGAAATGTAAAAAATAAACCAAATGTAATGCCGCGCACACTTAAAATCTGCAAGGTGTTTTTCTACAATCACAAAATTAGGGAGACACGCATCTCCCAGCAAAACTAGTAGTTCATCACACTCCTCATTTGATCCACAATATAGGGCTTTATAAGGTGCCGCATGCATGCTGTTGTCCTGCTCTTAGGTTCACGCAACAAACGTAAAAATCAATCACACAATTTATATACAAATATGGCATTTTAAAATTAGGATTAAAAGATACATACATTTAACACCATCTAATCCATGAACAAATACCAAAACACACACGAACATATATTATATATATATATATATATATATTAACAATAATTTATTACGCAAGCCGAGTGTATGTTGAATATGAATTTGCCGGAGTGCTACAACAGATGGCAGTTGAGCAAGTTGTTCCATAGTGCCTGACAGATGCACTGCTCGTCTACATCATGGAAGCTAACTTTCGCGCACAGTGCATGATGAATGCTGGAATGTACTTATTTTAAGGTTTGGTAGAACTCGGCAATAAAATATTTTTTCCCAATAGAAAGAGGGGGCAGAAACGTTATATGTATAAAAGTAGCTATTTTCTCATTTTTCTCTTACATAGTTGTGCAAAAGCTACGTTTGCGGGAATGAACCGATCACACCGGCGCGTTTGACGGAAAATTCTGCATACTCTGAATGACACCCGACGCAAGCTAGCAAACGACAAATAGCGGGAGTAAGGAAAGCGATAAAAAGTCGATATGTTGTTATATGTCTTAAGTTGAAGCTTTTACGTGCAGAATCGTAAAATGTTGTCATTACGGCCAACAATATACACCCGGAAGAGTATGCTAAGGCAATAGCAGGTTTAATGCCCATCATTTTCGTACCAAAGTGATGGTCCTGCGTTACGTAGTTGCCGTCATATTGATGGTGAAGGCGTGCGTATTTGCTAGCATTTTGGCCTGATTCAACAATGATGTATCAGAACGCTAGATACATAATTTGAGGTTTAGTAGAACTCGGCAAGGAAATATGTTTTCTCAAAGGAAGGAGGGAGCTGCAAAATGTTGCGGATCTGAATGTGAAAGCTTCAACGTAAAACATAACAGCTATCGCTGTCGAAAAAGCTTAGTTACTTGGCAACTACTACGTAACACAGCACTATCACTTTGGTAAGAACATGATAGGCATTCAATTTGCTACTGCCTGAAAATAGTATTTTCAGAGCATCAATTTTTGTTCGTAATGGCAACATTTTACTGCAACGACTGCACGTTAAAGTTTCAACGTAAGACATAACAACAAATCGACATTTTATAACATTCCTTAATCCCGCTACTCGCCTCTTGCTAGCTTGTGTCGGGTCAAGGAGCCTAGGGAGGGGGAGGGGGTGGGGAGCAGCCGGGCCCTCATGGTCTCGACGCACCCTCACAGGACGGCTTACAAAATGGCATCCCCCTATCTAACCGCACGTAGACATGCGGGATGATAGTCAGGGATAGAGCTAATTGAAGGAGAACGAATATGCATGAATTTGCCGAACACGCCGGTATGATCGATTTATTCAAACGTTGTCTGGTTCTCTCGCAAGCGTAGATTTTGCACAACTATGTAAGAGAAAACAAGGCAGAATAACTACTTCTTTAAATTTCATCTTCACCTCTAAGCAAGACGTTTTCGTCCCCCTCCTTCTATTAAAAAAGTCTTCTTGAGGAAGTTCTACCAAACCTTAAAATAGATACATACCGTTACGGAAGAGCCTGTATATAATATTAAGTAAATTACAATACACGCATTTCATATTATTATTTCTTGATATAATTTGTATCCGATCTTTCATATGTTATTAACTGAATTAATATTTACTTCTATTCCTTTCGATGCAACGAGCACATAATCTCCGACCTAGCCCTCTGAGCAGCCTCCTCAGTACAGAGGCTGTAGGCTTTCGAGTGTTTTTGTGCATTTGTAAGTACTCATGAATAAAGTAATGTGTTTCATTCATGTATATTGCGTAGGTTTGGGTAGGGGGAGGTGTTCTTCTACAAAAGGACTCTACACTGTTTCCATAATCTCCTTGGTAATGCTTTTAAGAAGACGAAGTTTACGTTTTAGGGTTTATCTTATATTTGGGTCAATCCGGGCTAATTATATGTAGTGTCAAGTGATCGAGCAAACACACTGCAGATCCTATGTCGTCCACCGCTTCTTTCTTTGCTTGGTCTACTGGCTAGAAGTTAAACTTCTAAGCTGCTCCTATGTGGATTTGCACGACTGATTTTAAGTGCTTGGCATTACGTAAGTGTTCTGTGTGGAAGGGTCAGCATAAATGTGGGCATCGACATACGTTTAACTCATTATGCGAGATCCTTGTTTTTATTGAAATCAGCAAGTGATGTTGTGAATGCTGCGGCCTGTGGTTCCTTGACATCTTCGTGTAGTACACGTACTAGCATGGGTGGTGACGTTCCGCGAGTTAGATCCTGTGCAGGAAGAGCGCAGAATACGTTTATTTCATAGATTTTAAAAACGGAGACTCTGAAAGCTTTTCTCGACTGCTTCCTAAGAATATAAGAAGCTTATCGATCGCTATTGCGATCTACGACATATTATATTATCTACGACGATTGCAATCTACGATCTACGACTATTCGGATAATAAGAGTCTAAACAGTCCCAGTATATCCCAGGCGTCTGGGCTTATCTTTGCGTGATTGCTTTGCTTTATTAGGCGGCTTCGGCGTGAAGGTGACATGTAACCGCATTTACATCTTTATCCATAATGGGCATAGTGGAAGCCCTCGCATCTTTCGCGCATGATGTACCTCGGTTAGGTTCTGTCGTTGGCGGAGAGCTCTCCGAAGTGTTTGCTGGAGAATCTTTATTTGGTGTGATGACCTGCAAGCTTGTGATTCCCTTTTTTTTACATTGCAACATTTATCTTTTTCAGTAGACTAGCCGCACATATGTTTTCAGTAGCATAGTGGCCAGCCTCGAAGTCAGCGCATTGGGCTTTTTCTTGACACGGCCATATTTGGTGGCATTTGATGGTTTTGCGCACCTACTGGGGGTCAGACTGTTTTTTGGGGCACGATATACACTGTAAGGGAGATTCTTGAAAACACAATGGCACCTGAATGTTCTTCAACACCTTGATGACGTTACTTGAGTCATGTGCATCATAGGTGGCATATTTGCCCTTTTTTCATTTAATCAACACCTTCTTCAAAAATTGTGCGTTTACTCCGCTAATGCGGCTCCAGAAAAGCACGTGTCGGTAACAGACGCCACCCTAACACTTCACAAACGCTTTTAACTCCTTAGCTATTATCTCAAACTCCGGCTATACGATCTGCATTGCAAGTTAATCTTGCGCGTTAAGGCGACTATGTGCCCCACGTGTCACCCTTGAGTCAGTGTAAATTGTATTTTGAGTAAACATCGTTTTTAAAACCTTCTGTATTCTTTGGACACTTGAAAGTTAGTTCCGACCGTCCCTCCATACCTGCACTGGCTACCTTTTGGCAGTCGAAGCTCTCAGCGCTAACAGCGCGAAGACTTGTACTCGTCTCTCTGGCTACTCTTTATGCGGCAGCTCTTGCTGTCTTTTCCTTTCTGATTAAGACGGTCTGACCGCCGTTGTCTTTGCCTGACTCAGCAGTGGCATTTTCCGTGGGTCGTGCGAACGTATGCCCGGGCACATGTAGTCCGCCTTGTTCTCAGTAGCTCCACGGTCGACGTCGTTCACCGAACGTTCCCTTAGCTTGGTTAGCCTCTCCTCTCGTCTATTGATTTGTTTTGCGTCGCGAGAACGCTGATCCTGACGCATGCGTGTGACACTGAACCATGCAAATATGTTCTCCGATCTATGATTATTGCGTACTGCTTAGATGGAACAACCGCGATGAGGTTCCCTGATTTTGTTTATGTGTCAGCTGTCCGCTAATGTCCGTCCGCACTCACTGAGGGTCTTAGAGTATAAAGCTGAGTGTCCTTTGGACGGTTTGTCCCGATTGGCCACTTCAGTGGGAAGTCACGCTAGGGCACACCAAATAACTGTGGATGAGTCCCAGAATGATGTCTCCCAGAATTCCTCCATCAAATTTGGGGTATACTATAACTCCATGAAAAAACAATTTCTAATGAAAGCAAGGGAGCGGAAATGTTTTCCAAAATTTCCAAAAATACTAATATAACTAGTATTGAGCTTTTTATCGTGACATATGTTCACTAGATCTGCGATTGCGAGAGCTCATCCTGTCATCCTATTCACAAACCAATCATACCTGCGTCTTTAGAGCAAAATTCTGCATCTGTTAAATTGCATTCTACGTTAGCTTTAGGCAGAATAAATGTTGTTTTTCTTTGCAATTCTTACATTTTGACTTTCGCGCTTCAATTACCCATTTTGGAGAAGCCATTTGTCATGTTCCATTGAAAAAACGGTTTTTTTCGCCGAGTTGTACAAAGCCCAGAAGTTTTTTAAACGAATTCTTCACCAAATGTTTGGGGTATATATAAATATATATATATATATATATATATATATATATATATATATATATATATATATATATATATATATATATATATACAAGCAGCATGCGTCTAATGCCAATAAACCTATGACGGGGCCCTGCGTCACTCAGCTCTTGCAAAACTAGCATAGAAGACGAGGTGAAATCTCGAAGTTGACATATTACTACTACTAACCACTACTAGTACTACCATCATGACTGCGTCCAGGTTCCACAATAAATGCCATGATGAAGATGCTGATGATGATGATGATGATGACTGTGAATACTACAGCCAGACAGCCCGCATTGCCATCTGTGACGCTTGTCCTACGCTAATGCTGGCGTACGCCGGCATGTTCTTGCTGCAGAGTTGAGTCCACCCAGCTGTCGACAAATCATGCATGTTTCGTTGCATCGCGACAGCATAGTAGCGAGTATCGTTAGAGTCGTATGGTCGCCATGTTCTTCATGCTGCTGGTGGTGCTGCTGCCGCCGCCGCCGGGGTCGCTAGGTCAACAACAACAACTTTCACCGGAACTAAATTGTGCTAATTGTCTTTATCGCTTTCGATTGTCGATTTGTCGCGAAGTCGCAGCCGTCAGGTCAATCGAAAGCGGTAGCGGTTTCATCCCCCCAGAAGCAGTCGGACGAGCGAGCTTCAGGGGTAGCAGTGGTGCCGGTGTCGTTGTCGGCCGTTCCCGTATTAGCTGTTGATGTCGTCGTCGTCGTCGTCGTCGCCGTTGTAATAATAATAATAATAATAATGATGCTACCTATCTGCTGCCTACTATATACTATGAAACTCATGATAATAACAACAATCATTATCGTAGTAAAGCCGACGTGGTCGACGTGGCCAAATGGTCGTCCAATTCAGATTTTCTGAGGGTGCTCCCAATTCGATTAGACGATGATGCTGATGCTGAAGATGATGATGACGCTGATGATGAGCATGATGTTCACTAACCGCTATCGAACGATGATGGCACACGATTGCCGAGACGGGCGCCTTCAATGCGGTGGGAGCTTGTGGTGAACTGATCGATTCGGTTGCTGGTTGAAATGCTGCGGGCGGTCACTTGGCCGATCCATCGGTCGCTCCGACTGACGCGCGCGGTTCTGCGGTGAAGCCTGCTGCTGCTGCTGCTGCAGCCGAAGCTAATGCTTCGATTCTGTTTCGGAACCATCTACCGTCCAGTAGTCACCCCCAGACACACACACAGTAGCACAGTGGCACATGGCTGAGACTCATAGGAGATACTACTGCCTGCCGATCTCGAATCTAGGATGAGGATGACTGTATGTACATGTCATGTAAAACCTAGAACACACGACGACGACGACGACAAACAACCACGAACCACGACGGTGATTCTGAGGGAGATTCTGAGCAGAAAGAAGAACGCACGCTATTAGAATCAGACAGCGCTGACCAGACACGCGTGTCAATTTATCGATGTGATTATGATGATGAAGATAATGATGATGATGATGATACACTCTTCGTATGCCCATATGTCGGCTAATGTTCTGTAGGCGCTCTCGCTGTAGACGCTATCTATATCTACTTCTATTGATCTAGCTAACTTACTTTCGTTCTTCTCCCTCCCGCCCTCCCTCCGTTTCTCCTCCTCTTTTCATCCCACCCTCTCGATTTCTCTCAATTTCTTGACTTGCTTGATATCGCGCAAAATATCGCGTTCCTGTTTGAGCGTTCATATCGTTGTACGATGGGTGTCCTCGTCAGGTCCTTTCTCGAACGAACCTCAAACCAGCAGTATGAGAGATCGAAATCAGCCGGACAAACAGTGCCGAAGACCGGTTCTCTGCGGACGAAACCGTGAAGATCTCGTTGACGACCTGAACTCTCTGATCATGTAGAGATATTGATGTATGGCCATCGGCCACGAGCCGGCCGCGAGCGAGCCGGCCGGTGAGTTCGCGATGCTGCACGATGCTGCACACCTCGGTTGAGTCAACGTCTTCGTCGGTTGAAACGTGTGACCTCGGTGGAGCCTACCGGTAGAACCTCCATCTCGGCGGGTTGAGTAGCCACTGGCGCTCCTGTGCGTTCGATAGGTATCTTACGGTTGAGGCAACGAGGAAGCAACAACCTCTCGGCTCCGAGGCGGAAGGCACTTTCGCTTCCTTAATGTCTGTGCCGGACCGACAAATATGATTAACCAGCCATTTATCTTTTCAATCAAGAGGATAGAAGACTCCTTTTATAGCTGGAGGGGTTCGTTTGTGCACGGCTGGCATGCTGCCCGGCCCGGCCGCTCGTGCGCCGGATACGCTTTTGAGGTGATCTAGACTACGTGCACTACGTGTATAGGCAGTCCGGTGAGATTCACTGAGGTTAAAGCGCTGGCTTTACCTGGCATGTTGCTGCACTGCTACGGCTTCGGCTAATACTAACGACTAATAATCCCTATGCGATGAAGATGCCACTCGAGGCCGCTATTTCTGTCTGCACTTATGAATTGTTATGAATGGTGGCTCGGTAGTAGGACGATCGCTTTAGGAATAATAATAATAATAATAATAACAATAATAATAAAAACAAATAAGCTAGCGACATTGTTATAATCACTATGGCAACTTTTATCACTTCTGCTCGGTTTGTTTTAGTATACTAACCGCTCACGTTCATGTGATACAGCATCGGGTGGTGGTAGTACTCTATTGTTGCTATGCGTACTCGAACTAATGCTACTTTGCCTGGTCAGTGCGTACCACGGCTACGTGCTCTTCCTACAGTTCGGCGCATCAGCTGCAGTTCGTATCGTCACATCTCAGTCATCTCACAGACCACACAGATATTAGGCGCTCTGGGGTGTGCTTGTGAAGACAAAGAGAGAGAGAGAGAGAGATAGAAAGAAAAGAACGGGATAGAGAGAGAGAGAGAGAGAGAGAAGAGAGAGAGAGAACGAGACAAAACGAAGGAAAGAGACAATTCCATCGCACAATGACCCGGTGCTGTCGCAAAACTTAATTTCCTGGTTAGGTCAAACACCAGAAGCCGTTTGCCGAATCGATTCATTCGGCCAGAGGGATTCGGCAGTCGTCGCATCTGACCCCTGTCCTGCTTCCTGGTTCTCGTCGTTCGTTGTTGCAACCTTAGTCGCCGTCGTCGTCGTCGTTGTTGTTGTTGTCGTCGTTGTCGTTGTTGTTGTTGTTGTTGTTGCTGCTTTTGCTGCTATGATCAACATCGTTGTTTTCAATGTCTTCGTCGTGGTGTCCTCCACGCCGGCGGTTTGCTTATGAACGCGGGCCCGCCTGTCTGTCTTTCTGTCTACCTATTTTAGCATAATAATCGAGCTAAAGTTCAAAGTTGCGAGTCGAGTCGCAAGTCTCTTTAGCTGGATGCTCTGACACTGCTTGCTGCTGCTGGTGGTGGTGGTGAGCCGCGCAAGCGCAACGCCATGCTGGCCACTTTGGCTGGTTGAGGACTAGCCAGGAGGAAGGGTCGCAGTGGCACGGCCACTACACGTCCGGCTTCGGTGCTTCTCTCTCTCCTCCCGCACTCTCGTCCTATCTCTATTTCGCTTGCTCAATCTCTCTCTCTCTCACTCTCGAGATTATGGTCTTCGCCGTGAGCTCAACGCTAATGAGCTCTTTGGTGTTCTGGCTGGCTGGCTGGCTGACTGACGGTGAGGTCGGCGGTGACAGCAGTTGTGGGTTCGACTCGACTACCCTCGACGCTAACGACTCATGGATTCGCAGCGGGCGTAGGAGTGTTACCGTAGTCGTAGTGATAGTAGTAGTAGTGTATAGTAATAGTACTCACAGTAGTGTAAGGTCGTCCTAGTATTAGTAACAAGCAGTTGTCGTCGTTGTAGTAGTAATGATAACGCAAAACCTTTGCAATAATGCGAAAGTTTTGGCTGAATAGAAAAAGACCCTAGATGCAACCTATTCACCATTTTACTTCCCGATCCCCCGCCCGCCACCGTCGCCAGTTTGTTCGCACTGCCAACCGCAATTCTTCGAATGCTCACTGATACTCACACACCCTATGTAGATATGGCTAGGAAGGGAAAGAGCAAAAGAGAAGTATGCACACTATATAGACGCCCACACCCAAATGCGCACGCTCAGACATACACAATCAAGGGTGCATGAACTTCCTTTGGCTAGCCATTTGAAACGGTAATACACACACACATATATATATATATATATATATATATATATATACAGAGAGCGAATGATATGAGCGAGAAGTGAAGAAACGCAATCCAACGAGGAAGTAACCTAATTGTATCAACTGGCAGGGCCTGTTCATGTAATGACATGTTAGCCGAGGTTGAAGTTGCTGAAAATGCTGTTGTTGTTGTTGTTGTTGCTGTTATCATGGTCGTTGCCATTGTTGTTGATGTCTCGATTGTGCGAGCAGGACACTTCGATTGCTTGAGTACTCACGCGTGGCGGCTGCTGCTGCTGCTGCTCTAGGTAACCGACCGAGTCACGTCTTCAAACCAACTTCAACGCTCAGTCAGTCAACACTGTGTCAGGACACAGGAGCAACGAACCGGCACGGACAGACAGGCGGACGCTTCGACTGACGACGAAGAACACACGACCCGAGGAACACGCAAAATCCCGTGCCTCCGTACGGGCCGAACATACGGGCGGGCTGATAAATAGCGGGGAATCAATCGAGAAAATGCTTCCCGTTGTTTTGCGGTAGCTCGTTGGTTGCAGGCGATGCTTTCCTCTCTCTGTTTCCGAGGTTCCTCTCTTGTGGTTCCCGACACATTAGGTGCAATGACGAATGCTGTTGCTGTTGCTGCTGCTGTTGCTAGCGCTATTCCGGTTGATGCTATGGCTGAAGCGATGCAACTTCCGTTAACACAGTTACAGCCATCGCCTTTGTTTGCCATTTATCATGTCGTTTTTTCGCACGTCGATTTATATATATATATATATATATATATATATATATATCTTGATTTATTACTTGCTTTATTCTAGCCAAATACACATCTCACCCTTTCATACCAGGAGCGCTTAGAGCGGCAACATACGTACAATACTAATACCTGCCCAGTAAGTGCTTTCTTATGGGATAATCTCTTTTTCGTAATATCAGCAGGCTTTTTCCTATATTTGCTTCTAAGGCTAACACAGTTCTGACAGTTCTATATATCTTTGAGCCCTGCTGAGCGTAAGCTCTCATGAGAGCACATTATAAATGTGTGTGAGTGTGACACTATAAATTAATTTTGTCGCAGGGTGGAACATGTGTACGTACACCCCATTTGGTTATGACAATTATATATATATATATATATATATATATATATAGCTGCTATGGTTTTTGGGGTGACTTCGTGGCAGCAATAATATGAATACTTACAAAATGATGACTGTCATTTGCCGCCCTTGTCCTGGACGCAACGGTGACCGACTCATTCTGACCCTCAGTGCTCAGTTACGGAGCGGCCACAGCAGGTCATCCTATGGTCTCAGCGGCCGATATAGATATACGATGCGCAAATATGCCGGACTAGTCGAATCGCACAACTTTCTTCCAGTGGTCTTCGAAGCATTTTAGTTTTAATAAAGCACTCCAAGCTTTATTATTATTATTATTGAAATTCCTATGGTTGTGCTTATTTGTATTGCTGTTGCCTTTCGACATACATAAGTATGCGACACCTGTTTCGGCTTCCGATTTTGCTCCGGCTCTTGCCACGGCTGTCGTAGGTGCACTTTTATATACTGACTGTATTTCAATCAAAAATCACATTCCCCATTCTTTCCAGTTTAGGAGAGTGGCAAATCTCAGCGCAGCCGCAGTGCAATGGCAGGGCCGCCCTTCTGGTGTCTCCTCCTTCAGGATCACGGAGGTCGCGGCACTAACCTTGCTTTGCCATTACTCTGAGTTGCGGTAGATGTTTTTGATTTCCGTCTCTTCCCTCTCTCTCTCTCTCTCTCTTTCTTTTCTTTTCCTCTCTCTCTCTCTCTCTCTCTCTATATATATATATTTATATATATATATATATATTATAATTGCATGGGCCTATGTACACGCGTCGTGTGTAGCGTACTTATAACGCTCTGTATGGGATAGGTATACATTTTAAGTCTAATACGGATAGTCTAATACGGGCGAAAATTACAACACTACAAAGAGAACGCAATTTGCTCGCGAAACAACACTCTGCTCGTCGCGTTGCTGCTGTCTAACAGGGAGCACACTCATTATCACTAGAGCTCTGGTCCCCGCGAGGCGTCGTCTCGTAGCCGAATCGAGGCGACTTGGCTCGCCTTGCCGAGATAGGAAACGACCGAGGTAGCAAACACCAGGCTCGGTGTTCGGGCTCGTAACTATCAAGAGATCCAAGATGCTCAAACAGCAAACAGTTCAAGGACGTGCGTCCTTGCCACAAATACACTCTCGACTCAGTACCGGACAAATTCTGAGCTTTAGCTTCAAGATGCTGATGCTGAGTGAGATTACTGCATTTAGGTTGGCGGATACGATTTTTTGGGTCGATCCAATCGTCTCGACTTGAGCGACTGAGTAGCTAAAAAGACTTTAAAAAAACAAAGCGCAAGCAGTGCGTTTGTTCTAATTCAGCGTTAGATGGTGGTACGTACAGGCAGACACATAGACAGACAAACAACAGCAGCAGCGGCAACGCTTAGCACTGTTACACCGGTGCATACATGCATTACGTCTTCTAGCCTTACTTTTACTTAACGATCTACGTCAAATCGCTTGAGGCTGTAATGCTTTGGGGAATCCCCCCTTCCAGCCTTCTCCGCCCGATCCGTACAGGATCGTCGGCTACAACTTGGAGTTACTTGTTGTTGTTGTTGTTGGCTTTTTTTATATCGATAATCACCTGATCGATCAGTCAAAACACGACCAAACATTTGCTTATGCACGCGAATGTTTTGTTGTGATTTGTCGTGAATCAGAGAAGCCATCGTTTGTGAAGTAATAGACAGATTTGACTAGATCTGCCGTCTGTACACAGGTAGCTCTCTCTCTGGAGACGATTGGTAGGGCCGGTCATTATGTAGGAAAGCCGATAGTCACGCGGCTTAAAGGTAAGTCTTTCGGGCTGACTCTCAACCAACATTTACCGTCCACGGAACGCTCTCGCATCGCTTCATAACACCTCAATGGACCTCAATAAATACAAAGATGTGCAATCGAGGTGGGTATGGAATCCGTGCACCCATGTGTCACTTTCAGTCGACAGGCGCACGCCAATACAGCACGTCAACGGGCTCGACTAGTCACGCGACCTACCAGCCAGCATACTAACCTAACTCTAGCGCAGAGGCTGTTATGTCGAGTTACTTTTCGGGCTGAACCTCAGCCAAGATTTAGCGTCCAAAGGACTGCTTTTCGCAATGCTTCATAGACGGGCCTTCATAAACACAAATGTGCAACGGTGGGGCTCGAACCCGCACACCTATGTGTTTTCTCCGGTCGCGAGGCGCAGGGTCGAAGTGGTCGAGTTATGTCGAACAACCCGTCCGGTTGCAGACGACTGGAGAGGAGAGAGCTGGCCAAAATGTTGTAAAGTTGGCAAATCTAGTGAATAGTGGTAACGACGAAAGCGAGAAGGACTATGGGGAGGACTATTAGGTCCCGACGACCGGCTAACGGTGGGGTGTAAGCGGGTTGTCTCTATACACGTAAGCAGTAGAAATAAAACAGTTTGTAGGTCGGGGCTCGGGGGCGGGCGGGCGAGTGGTGGTTCTAACCATTTCCGTTGGAGTTGGTAGTCAACATCGGAGGTGTTAGCTGCAGTAGTACGAGGTAGTAGGATAAGTAGTAATAGTTAGGAGTAGTTACAGCAGTAGCAGCAGCAGCAGCAATGGCTAACTGTAAACCGGCGGTGATACCGGATGCGGAAAGCCAGCCGCCGGCGCCGCCGCCGCCACCGCGGTGATTGGGTTGGGCAACATCATCGGGCCAGGGGCAATATCACCGAGTGGCAGGCTTACACGCCCACCGAACGAAGAGTACGATCAGCATCTACGATGCTTCAAATAACCGCGATCGGTGGTGCATTCGGAGTCGGAAACAACATCGATCGTGACCGACAAACGTCGCCGCCTGCCGTTCAACCTCCTCCTGCTCATCATCCTCACCATCCTCCTCCTTCATGCGCTCTTAACACCTCACCGTACCGTACTGACACAACATCCGGACCAGTTTCGAGGATCCTGCTCGAAGCTACTGGCCGCCGAGACTCCGGCAGACCGGGCGAGATAGAGTGGGAGGACATGAGCTTCCTGGCTGCGTCCGGCGTCTCTAAGTTTGACTTCCATTGCTACTACTACTACTACTGAAACTACTAGTAGCCTCTAATGATACTACTACGACTGCTACGACTGCTACTATCGCTACTACTGCTACAACGATGGCTACCACTCGTTCTACAACTGAACGGCTCGCTCATACAACCGCTAGCGGCGGCTGGGTGCCCTGCGATTTGGGTTGTTGTTGTTGTTCGTTTTTTTTTCTCTGAATGAGGAGGCGGCCCAGTGTGAGTGAGCCGTGTGCTCTCCGTTCGTCGCCTACTCGGGCTGCCGTTTGGGCGTCCACCCACAGGCCGGCTTGAACGCCTCGACGCTGGTCAATGCCTGTCGCCAATCTCCCGTCACTGCCGACGCAAGATTCACGCCTGTCGTTTCGCCTATTTGTTGTTGTTGTTGTTGTTGCTGTGGTTTCAGTTGTTGTGTTCGTCGTCATCGTCGTCGTCGTCATTGATGCTGTTGTTGTTGTCGTCGTCGTAGTCCAAGACCGAACAAACAACGGCGCGGTCGGGGAAGACCTGAGAGTCCAGGCTTGTCCTGGTCCGGTCCGTCCAAGCAGCTGATAGCTAATCGCTGCGGACTAGCGATCCAACAGCAGCAGCAGCAGCAACAACAGCAAAAACACAATAACAACAACAACAACAATAACAATAACAACAACAACAACAACAACAATCACAACACTCGTAACTGTGGCAACGGCAGGCGGCGGCAACAAACAACCAATCATCCAAGCAGGGCAAGCGTCAAACGAACAGGAGAATATCATAGTCCATCCACGATTAGACAACAACGGCTGAAGTAAAACAAAGAAGAAGAAGAAGAAGAAGAAGAAGGCGTCTGAGAGGGACCGACGAGGTCGTTGCCGGTCTGTTAGCCGAACTGTCGCATCGTTTCCACTCGCCAGAGTTCACGCCTCTGACGGCTTGATGTGAGCGTATAGCCAGCTACTGGAGCTCCGCAACTCCGCTCCAGCTCCAGCTGAACGGGTGGAATAACGGCGCGGGGCGCGCGGGGGAGGACAAACCCACCCCTCTCGGAATCCCTAGATTGCCTCCTGGTTCTGTTTTTCGTTTTGTTTCCAGGAATACGAGCAACGTACGCACACAGGCGAAACTCGGTGTCTTCTGCGCTGAGCCCCGAACTGCCACAACCGAGCGAAACCGCCGTCAAGTGTCTGAGCGAGTGTGATACCTCCTACGATGGGATACCGTTGCTGCTCTTGCTGTGCTACTCACGACTCGCTACGGTGCCAGAGTCGCTGTCCATTTCCGCGACTCCATCTTGTTGACCATATATATAAATATATATAGTCAACATCGCAGCAGCTTATGATATGCACCTTATGTTGACTTAGATTAAACCTATGATTTAGTAATAGTCACAACGGCGTAGTATAAGGCGCACGTCAGCATCATCATGTGCACTATGCGTCATCTCGGAATCCAAACCACGGTTTTAGAAACCGCTGCTTTGGCGCGTTTACTACCTTGCATTGCAAGTGGGCACTTCGAATCGTTACAGCTATTGCGTAACGAATAGCAACAGTTTACTTAGCTTAAACTTCTCTTATTTAAGTTGTTACCTTACGGATAAAACAGTCTAGTAGCACACACTCACACTATAGCAGCTAACGGTAAATATACACATGTAAAAACTACAGAAACGTTAACGCCACAATGCGTAAAACGACCATATGTACTACATATGCCTATATTTTATGAGACTATCTTTTCCGGACGGCATTTTTTTTAAACGATTAATTCCTCATTATGCTTAAAAAATACGTGATTGCACATTGTTAATAACTGTGACAATCAAGGGCAATTTGAAGAATCGGTAAGCTTTTTTTCTGCTATATATAAAATATTGTGATGATTTATTAATAATTTACAATACGTTTGCACACTCGGCAGTGCTCACCTATATATATATATATATATATACACTTGTATACATATGCACGTATCCAGTCGGGTTGCTAGATCCGCGAGAATAGAACTTGTCCATTTGAGTGTTGTTGTTGTCGTTCTTGTTGCTGCTGCTGGTATCGTGCGTTGTCCGAGAAGGTTTCGTTTGAGTTAGTCGGCTAGCCAGACAAACCGTGGCCACCCTGGTGTCTTTTCCCCCTTTTAGATTTATCCATCCATCTATCTGTCTGTCTGTTTGCCTGTGTTTCTGTCTATGTACGTGACTCGGCTCATCCGAGCCTCCAAAAAGGAGATCATGGCTGTTGCTACTACTACTACTACTACTACCGGTGCCGAGGCTGTGTCGCATAGTGCTAATGTTGATGACCGCCATGAGCTCCCGCAGGAAGTACGCTCACCTGAGCACATGTTGCCTCTCGTTTGTCTGCTCTGCTCTCGATGGATGCTTACAAGGCGGCGGCGACAGAACAGACCACAACAAGTCCAATGATCCTTTTCCATTTCGTTTCCCTGTCATTTCGTTCTGGTCCTCCGCCAGACCACGTTATCCCTGGTCCTTTGGCTTGCGCGCTCTCTATCTCGCTTTCCTCCCCTCTCTTTCTCCCTAGCTCTCTCTGTCTTTTTCTCTCTCTCTCGATCTCTCTTTTGTTTTTGAACTTCGTGGTCCTCCCGAGGACTGACGAACTTGATAGAAGGTAGACAAGCCACGATTGGACCTACCAACTAACCAGCCAGCAGACCGGCCGGACGACAGAGATACCACCGGGTACTACCGGCTCTAGGTTCGACTACTTTGCGTCGACATGCGTGCGCCCTTTCATCACGATCATGTGCATGGACGTTTAATACTCTCTTTGGTTTTTCTTCGTCTTCTTTTTCTTATCCTTCTTTTCTTTCTTGCCTTTTCTCTCTTACTCTCCTGCTCTATCCCTCTCTCTCTCGCGCTCTCTCGAAAAAGGGTGCTCGTCCTGGGTGCGCTTATGATTGACTCCCCGTTAGGAACCATTTATCGTGCCTGCTCGCCTTCCTCATCATTTTTCCCGTTTCTGCTACACCCTAGATCTTTCCACCGGTCTATATCAGTTGATTCGAAAGGTCGCGTTGCGTGATGAGTCATGTAAATGTTGAGAATGGAGGAGATATAACTATCACAAGAATCAACATAGGCATCATATAGCCAGCTATACAAATATCACCAATATCGTCCTCATAACAGTCTTCACCAGTATCATCATCACCATCATTGCGTGCCGAGTTTTCAGAGCGTGCTAGGACTCTACGTGCTAGGACTTTTATTACTACTACTACCGCTACTGCAGTTTTTGCATGTTCTTTCGCGTGCGCGTGGCAACACGTTTCTCTTACTCTCATTTTCTCTCCCTTGCTACGCCTCCGTCGCTCTCTAAAACTGGCGTTACCCAGGGTTGGCCCATTTGCTCATTTGCTGCTCACTCAGCGTTGTCGTACCTCGGCTGCCGTAACCGTTGTCCTCTTTGTGTATGCGGTGGTTTTCGTTGCTGTTGGTGTTGTTGTTGTTATTGTTCCTGTTGTTAGTGGTGGTGTTGCTGTTGTTGTCGTCAAAGTCGTTATTGCCTTTGTGGCTCCCCAAAGTGAAATGGAATAGCCTTGTCGAGTTGACGCGGCGGTTGGTTGTCTCGCCGACATTACCTGCGTGCTCATTTCCGTTCCGTTCTCGAAAAGGCATATCGGCGCCTCTCCGCTGCTCGACGATCTCTCGGTCTGGAGAGATTCTCTCGTTGTATCTTGAACTCTAACTGCGCGGTCTGTGTCGCGCTTTGCCTTGATCTTCTTCCCCTTTTCCTACTTTCCACTTTTCCTTTCGTTCGTTCAGCTTCTCTGTTTCACCTTTCGCGGCAAAGCGACCACGCACTGGAGCACGCATTCAAATTCGGCTGGCTCGCTGTTTCGTTGGCTAAATGGCTGGCTACCTATCCATCCATTTGCATGTATGGTCGAAATAGTCAGCAAACTCGAGAACACTTGAATAAGGACGATTCGTATTATTTTGGCTTTTTGGCTTTTTCTTGCCTTACTTTGGAGAGGCAAGATCATCCATTATCTATGTAATGCAGGTTTCGACCCACTGTTATTGTCTTAAGCAAGGCTGTTAACAAATTATATATATATATATATATATATATATATCGCGTGAATCTAACAGCAAGCACTAAGAAATGTTGTTTGCTCAAGTAACTCTTAAGCTTTGTTGGCATTTATGTCACCCTATTTTGTTTCATGGCGGAGTTGGGACTTCAGCTCACTCAGGTAGTAACACTACTCGGAAAGTTATCATCGCAAACAGAGATTCGCGAAGCCCTTCTCCGAAACCTGCGGTAGTCTAATAGTGTGAACAAGGCTCATCGAGGGATCTAAAGGGGAACCAGCTATACGACAACAATAACACCAATCAGGGAGCCAAGCGCCAACGGTTAGGTGTTATTAATTGTTACTGTCATTGCTATAATGAAGCGGGTAATTGGCTATCGGCTGCAGGAATTTACGCTGCCTTCCTTATGCTACTCATATGGCACTGTACGGATGCCACTATACCGCCCGTAAAAGCGTTAAGAGCGAAAGAGCTCATTAAGCAAGCTACCTCGAAACAACGCTCTAAAGCGGCTAGTTAAGCCGACAAGGATAGTAGAATTTAAACATAAACTTTTCGGGCCGATACTCAGCCAAGATTTAACGCCCACAAGACTGCTTTTTGCATTGCTTCATAGACAGATTCCCATAAATACAAGTGTGCAACGGTGGAGCTCAAACCCGCGCAGCTATGTGTCTTCTCCTTTTTTGTATTGCAGCCCAAACCAAGCCGAGTCATAAATATGTTTTTTTTGTCCAGCAACAGCTATTGCTTAAGAAACTCTCCAATCCCTGATACCTCCATGGCGCGGAGGATACAGTTAAAAGCATTTTCAGAGAAAATTTCCCAACCGAGCTAAGGCCACAAAACATCTTAATTACAATGTCTACCATTATGCTATTCGAATTGTAATTCTGCTTTTTTAAGTAAGGGGTGCTTAAGAGTTTACTGGGGCGACCTGCAAGGCAAGTTTAGGTGGTGTTCTACTGTGAGAACTTTGCGTGGACCGTACCGCCTTTGCTAGGCCCTCGTGCAAAAAATCCTGTCAAGCGGCATATAGCCGTCCGCATTTTTATTTGCTGTCAGGCGAGCACTTGGCACTGGCAAGGCACTGTAACTACAGACCTGTGCGGCTTATATGAGTGCGCCGAACCGATTGCAGGGATTCCATTCTTGTCTCTCTACTAGGACCACTAAGCCATAGCCAATTAGTTCCAACAACGTAACGAGGCTGATAAGCTTGTCATCGTGGTAAAGTTTGTATAGCACTAAATTCGTTCGACCTGGCTAAGAACGATGCTGGTGTTGTTTGTAGAGGTAGCGGCGCGAGAGAAATTGGCTCTTTTAAAGCACCTACGTCTACACGCAAATACCACGATCCAGCCTCAACGATGACTCTGTCGCAGCTCAGTTTAGCTTCGAGGTCAGCGATTGCCCAACCGCCTTAAATGGTGAGAAGCCAAGTTTGAAATTAAACTCCTCCTCCATGCGTTTAATTAACATCCGAATACGTGCCAAACTGCGGCTGCTCGACCTGCGACCCCTTAACCAAAATGTATTATCTGATAAAGTCGCGCGGATGCCTCCTCAGGATACCGATTTATGTGGTGCGTAGATCCATCTTGCGGAGTGCTCAATGAACGTCACCCCTGAAGACGTGTTGACGTTGATTTCATCATATATATATATATATATATATATATATATATATATATATATATATATATGTATACGTGGTACACTCGTTGAACGTGCTAGTTAGGCCGTATTCGAGATTCCTGCGGCACTCGACGCTTGCAATCCGTCATAGTCGTGCCAGTCTCGCCGTCTTGGCTCGCCCCAGTTGGTTTGAGCAGTTCCCAGTTCTAACAGATCATAAACGAGCCGAACAATCTTCGCGTTCGTCTCGGCAACGATCGCCGTAATTACGTCTATGGGCATCAGACTGAAGTCTGGCTGGTTGCCTGGCCAACTTTTCAGGCAGGCTGGAGGCATCATTTGTCGGTGTGTGATACGACCGCTACAACGGCCGCCGATAAAAGATCTCCGCTGACCAATGATCCGATCGGGGCAAGATGAGTTTTTGCGCCTTTCCTACAAGATTGCTATCTGCGACGATGACGAGGTGATGCCGTCGAATTATCCCGAAGTTGAAGGTTTACCTGCGGCATAGGTTTGTAGGGTTGCGGAAAGTTCGTCGTTTGTACATTTGCTCATGATCGCTCTATGCACGATGATGCTGACGTCGATCCCTCTAATGCGCTCGATGGATCTTCAAAATCTCCGTTCTTTTGCTCTTCAATATGCCTACTGTTTCCTCTCTTTGATGTGGCATTCAACAAGTTAGCTCCGATACGTTGAGCAGCAGACTGCCTATACGGCCTGTACTTCTTCGTAGACCTGTTCAAAAATCGTTTCCAATTAGTACGATAGCGATCTCCGGCATTCAGGCAGGCAAGCAAGTAGGACATGAAAGGTGCGTGCGTGTTCATTTGTTCACACGGAATACGGGCTCGATGGTCATGGTCGCCGAACGCGTCCATATATATATATATATATATATACAAGGTCCATTCCAGTCAGTGAGTGCTTGCCCGACAGAACCATTTTTCAGCTCAGCTCGCACCGCAAAGCCAACGCGATGTGGAATTTGTGGGTGACCAAACCCGTCCGAAATACGAATTCGCCTCATAGGAAGTGTTTCCCCCTCAACAACTCTAGCTGTTAGCTTGTTGTCGTCGCGGTCTCGGTGTTGAACCTGGCCGAGGACACAGAGGCGGTTCTGTGCCGCGTCCCTGTTGCTCCTAGAATCGACGATTATTTTGTTCTCGCGTCGGGTGTACGTTAGTTGTTGAGTCGGCACCTTCTCTAGCCGCCGACGGTGGTTTTAAAAGCAAACACACCGCTCGAAGAAAGACCACTGGCGGCTCAGCAGTATTACAGCGGCGGTCCACAGTCCATTCATGTATTCGGGCATGTGCTCGGTGGCCATTTGCTCACACGAACAGAGAGAGCCCGAACAGAGAGCTTTGGCGCACCCCACACACACAACACACACGAAGACACTGGATGCATTTCGTGCATCGTGGAGTCGGGCAGCCCCGTGCCCCCTCCCCCGGCCGGTTAGTATTGCCACATCCCAAGCGCCATCGGGTCGCCCTCGACTCTGCCGTGTTGACTCTACCGCCGTTCGCTAAAAGAATCATCGAAGGTTGTTGAAGGCCGGACCACAGCAGACTTACTGCTGCCGCTGCTTCTCCTTCTCGGTGCGGTTGCGACCTACCCCATCTCCGCCCCTTCTCGCCAATTCCCCCAACAAATCACCCCATTCCCCTCTCGCCCGTCCCGAAACATCAACCCTATGTTTACGGTATCCGGCCGTCGTCACAATCGGCTCGTCGGTAGTTTCCGACGAGACGCGTTCCCGAACGCAGGCGCAATCGAACATAGTGAACTGCTCAAAACCGCAGAACCTTTTCTCAGTTGAATTCGTTTCCCGTCCAGACGTGGAGGCGCAAGCCCAAACAAGAAACCACCCTATCGAAGGTGGTGATATCGCCGCCATCATCATCATCATCGGCGGACCCAAAAAACCCTTGCTGCTACTCTCACACTGCCGCCCCGTACACCGTGGTCTCACAACCTCCTCTCGAATACCCGTTCCCGTACTGCTTAATCGGCATAAATGTCCCGTCTACGTTCGCAAACGCACCCACCGCACGTTGCACGCACTGATTTGTACACTAAGCTCGTGCGCAATTGTGGTGCAATGCGCAAAATGATATCACTTGTTGATGTTGATTGTCGCCGACGACAGGCTCTCAGGCCTTGCAACAAGCTGCTAACGATAAGGTATTTGCGCATTGTTTCCGCAACGTCAGTTCAACCAGCCAGTCAGTCCGGGCGTTCGTCCGTCCGTCCGCCCGTGGAGTCCACGTTTTTTGGTTTCTCACTGCGAAAGTGTACATATTTCGGTTTCTTCAGCCGATCATCTCGTTTCCCAGCCGCCTACCATAAACGACGCGGGTTTCCCTCCCGCCGCTGCCGCCGCCTCCGGCAACAGCAACAGCAGCAGCATTATTTGGTGACGGTTCTTCATCGCCGTCAGCGACGTCGTTATTGTGGTGTGTGTGTCATCGTCATCACCGTCGTCGTCTGCCTCGGGATGAACTCCCAGTGCTTGCTGTTTGATCTCGGACGCGACGAAGAAGATACCGACAGAAGCCGAATCAACAACAGCCACACAACGCACACAGTAGTTCGTGGAACCGTCGGAGCCCCCAGGAATGCGGTTGAATCTGCGGCAGCAGCAGCAGAACCAGCAACAACAGCCGCAGCAGCAGCAGAACCAGCAACAACAATAACAATAACAACAACAACAACAAATATAAGCGGCACGAACCACAATTGACAGACCACTAGTAGGACTCGTATAACAAGAACTACGGCTGACTGCCCGAACAAGTTCAGTCGTCGTCGTCATCATCATCATCATGATCATCATCGCCATCCAGCATCTCTATCTACGAGAGGATGAACTCGGACCTACCTAGATACCACCTACCCTGGCACCCGTTTCGGCCCATACAAACATCTTCTTTCGCTAGAACGAAGAGGAATCAGGAGGAGCAGAGTCAGGTCCTTCGCTACAGCAACGAGTACTGTGTGCTCTGCCCATCTCTTACAGTCCTTTTCGCTTTGTATCGTTGGGCTTTGCTGAGGTGGACCCTCGTCTCGACATTGAGGGTCCGCTTGTCGGACCAACGGACAGACGGGGTTTTCTGCTTTTGCTGCTGTGACTGCTGCTGCGGCTGCTGCTGTGGCTGCTGGTCACCAGCTTCTCGTCCGAGTCTGCCCTCTCAATGGACCTGTACAACTCTCGAAGATAAACCCATACATACCTGTCTAGGTCTACGGTCTGGGTCTATCTAGTCAGTTGGCCGGCTGGCTGGCCGGGCCAATTGTACAAAGGCGCATTCATAGACGACGCACATTCAGGCACGAACTCAGCAGCCGGCCAAAACGCTCGTCCGGGCGGGCGGCTGTCTGCACGAGCGTGCATATGTGAATGTGTGCGCCACATGGACGATGTAGTGGTGGAGGTGGTTTTGTTGTTGTTGCGGTTGTTGTTGTTGTGAGCGCAGCTGCCAGTGACTGGCCAGCGACTGGCCAGATAATAACGGTGGGAGAGAGCAACGTGCATCCGCCGATATCCACCTACCGCCCGACCTGCTAAGCCAATGCTACTTCTCTACTTCTGAACTACTAGAGTCTGCTCTAAGACTCTATCTAGGCTCGGGCCCGAGACGCCGACTCGATCATCGACGACGAAGACCATGATGACCGCGGAGGCGGTAGTTATGGCGCGGGTTACCTAGCTTGGACGAATGTTTACCCCAAAAACAAAGGCAAAAAACAAAAATTGTTGGCCACACGCAGATCAGTTAGAGTCGACGACTTAAAGCCGCCCGACACTCGAGGTCGGACGAAATAATAATGCGTACGAGATGTTGTAAGAGAACATCTCTTGGATAGATGGATCCAGGACGCGACTGGTGGCGCCATCTAGCGGCATGTAGCTGAACTGGCGAGATCAACCGAAACAACCCAGCCGGGTGGGTGGGTGTGTGGTTGGTTGGTTGTTTGGTTGTCTGGGTGTCGTCTTCTTGATGTATGTTGCTGGATCGAGTAAGTCGTAGTCAAGTAACTGTGGTGCTGTTGTTGCTGCGGCTGGAGCTGGGTGAGGGCGGACATGCCGCTGGTGTGTACGCGAGGGCAGTTGGTTAGCCTGACGTACGCGGTCGTTCCCTCGATGAACGCCGCTACTCATTGCCCACAGCCTGCGCAAGAGTGGCACGAAAAACGCATGTACAGGGACGCTTCTTTCCGCCAGAGGTCGCCTCTGTGTGCTTCGAAATACGCCCGGGCTTCTATCGGACAACCTTGTGGAGGGGCTGTTTATCCACCACTTACCATCAACCGGGGGTGTTCGATGCATGATGAGAATTGAAGCTCACGACAATGAGAAAAAAAGACCACGTTTGAACACCACGCCTGTATTATGACGTAGTCTCTTCTAATACTTTTCTTTGGGGGGGAGGGGGCTGGCGGTTATTACTAGCAGGAAGAGATCAGCTGCTAATCTGTCCAAGGTTAATCGCTCGTCAATTCGTACGACATAATCGTTAGACGGGCGGCTACATTCAAGTTAATTAAGGCGCGCGTAGGGGCGGGTCGACCACGTCAAAAAAGCTGATCTCATGATTGCTGACCTTTGCTGTTGCGAAGATTAAGAGATCTCATAGGCGATCTAAGTTTGGGTTTTAGGAATTCGTCTGCCGTCGAATTAAAGAACATGAACTGACAACACATTAAGCCCCAGTGCCTGTGCAGGCGGCCACAAACAGTATGGCCCTAAGCGGCGAGGGGTATAATCTCGAGGATATATATGCACACGTATACAAGACGATTAGAACTTTGCTTGCAGATGGAAGCCCCACATATACACATGTGTAGAATATTGTAGGAAATACTGAAGTAGACTGATACACACATACGAGGTGTGTTCAAAAAGTATTAAGTTGAATTTTCGCGGGTTACGTATATTCGAATTTCGATTTTTTGTGGCGTTATGTTGGTACTCATGTCTCTCACTTATGCCGACAAACTCGGCCATTTTGAATGTTCACAAAAGAACCTGTATCAAATTTTGTGTGAAAAACGAAATTAAGTGCGCGGATGCATTCCGAATGTTGACTGTGGCATACGGAGAAGCTACCTTGGACCGAAGCAACGTTTATCGGTGGTACAAAATGTTCTCAGAAGGCCGAGAAGATGTGAACGACGAAGAGCGTGCCGGACGCCCGAGCACTTCAACAACAGACGAAAAAATTAATGAAGTGGAGAAAATGGTATTGGCCAATCGTCGAATCACCGTTAGAGAAGTTGCTGAGGACCTAAACATATCGATTGGCTCGTGCCATTCGATTTTTATCAATGATTTGGGCATGAGACAGGTCGCCGCGAAATTCGTACCAAAATTGCTCAATTGCGACCAAAAACAGCATCGCATGAACATTGCTAATGAGATGTTGGACTCTGTCCGCGACGACCCAAATTTGCTCCAGAGGGTCATAACTGGTGACGAATCGTGGGTTTATGGTTATGACGTGGAAACCAAAGCTCAATCATCTCAATGGAAGCTGCCGCACGAACCAAGACCGAAAAAAGCGCGCCAAGTTCGGTCGAATGTGAAAGTTTTGCTGACAGTTTTCTTCGATTGCAGGGGCGTGGTGCATCATGAGTTCTTGCCACAGGGTAGAACGGTCAATAAGGAATATTACCTGCAAGTTATGCGCAATTTGCGCGAAGCAATCCGCCAGAAACGCCCGGATTTGTGGAAGAACAAAAATTAGCTTTTGCACCACGATAACGCCCCTGCTCACACATCGTTGCTTGTGCGCGAGTTTTTGGCCAAAAACAACACACTAATGATGCCGCAGCCACCGTATTCCCCAGATCTGGCCCCCTGTGACTTTTTCTTGTTCCCTAAACTGAAGAGGCCCATGAAAGGACGACGTTACGCTACGCTTGACGAGATAAAGACGGCATCGAAGGAGGAGCTGAACAAGATAAAAAAAAATGGTTTTTTGAAGTGCTTCGAAGATTGGAAAAACCGTTGGCACAAGTGTATAATATCTCATGGGGATTACTTTGAAGGGGACAAAATAGATATTCATGAATAAATGAATAATTTTTGAAAAAACACAAAAGTCGCGATACTTTTTGAACACACCTCGTATACGCTTAGCGTTGATGGATTTCATATATTCGGAACGAGAACATTTTAATCGCAAGGTGTATAATAAATGTTTCCCCTGCAGCACTACTTTATCTCTCAATGTTACTAGTTATATACATATATATATATATATATATATATATATATATATATATATATATATATATATATATATATGTAATAAAATAATGCAATGTGTAAGTCTTATTTGTGAATTAGATAAAACGTGTCGACGTATTGCTTTAATAGAGACTCAAACGTAAAAAAGCGTTACGCTTGCTAGAAATTGACCAGCTTTTCATCAATTTCTCTTTTAGCATCATCAACTATTTCTACCTCACTTGAATAAATTGAATACCTAGGCTATGCGCTGAGGTCCATTGCTCAATATTTGAACGTTCGCCGTTACCTATTGTAATTTAAGTTTGCTTAATCCCAATGTTTTTGCACCGCCTTCGTTCGGGTCACCCCAGTATATTTAAATGTAATTTTCTTTTTGCTGCTAAAGTGAGCAAGTAGAGCCGAAACAATCTAAGTTGAAACCAGTTGAACGGAGTACTGACTTGCCTGGTGTGTTGGAAGTAGTTGCAGATGTTCGCTTTTAAAATGATCTTTGTTAATTCTAGACCATCCTCCGTCCCCAACGGGCTTGGAACTTAACCTGAGGTATATCTTTAATGCACCGAGGGGCGGACATGTTAAGATATCTAGGGTTTTTCACAACAGTCCTTGTGGCAGCATGGCCGCTGACTCTCAGCGATATGGTTTATCATCTATTCTCAATGAGCATCGCTCAAAGAATGTTCGATCAACAACAGGGATCAAACCGGCGACACTCCGGTAGATGACAACCATGACTAGCGCACTAGCAGTCCCCTAGACCACGCCGCCACTAAATGATCTTTGTTGGATGGAAGTCGCCGTATGGCGTCCGTTTCTTAGGCCACACCAAACCGTTTCAAGCAAAACTAACCTCTCAAAAAGTATGGTACCTGGTTAAAGTTTGACAGTCACTCACGGGTAGAAGCGCAGTGGTGACAACTGTGCAGAATCCAGAGAGCTTAGAACAGCAAGCAGCATTCTCGGCCAATTTAAGTCAAACAAGCCAGAGGACACTACTGCGGATGCAACGATAGATCGCCGTGGACAGAAAGAGAAAGGGTTTCTCTCCATACAAAGAGAATTACAATTGCCGATTCCTGATAATCGTTACATGCACGATGCATTACAGAAATGCAACCTGATATATATATATATATATATATATTTATATTCAACCCCAGCTTGGACCTAGAGCCTTGAGTTGTTTATTTTCAGTTCCTTAAGTCACACATTGTGATATCAGACAACATGGACAAATAAATTTGCCGGCGGGCTATGTCGGTCCATATATATATATATATATATATATATATATATATATATATATATATATATATATATATATATCATGGGTTAGGTGTTAATTTCTTTTATAGTGGAGGGTGTGTTAGGAATCTTATTTACTGGCCGATAGCGTCGCCTTTGATGTTTGAATCTTTTAAGTCGATTTTCGCACAGACAATGTTGTGGAAAGGTGCCGAGCACCAGCAGAGTGGTAGCGAACGGTGCCACAAAAGCCTTACACAAAAATCGGACTGAGTGCCGTTTTTTTGTACAACTTCCAGCGAAGATTCAGTCCACATAAGGATGATTCGAAGAACTACGATCGGCCGTTGGGGTTGAAGTCCCATCCTTGGTGTGACTAAAACTGCGACCACACGCTGATCTATTAACAAAGCCTGTTTGATTGGTAAACATTTCCCGACAAGCTTGCAGGCGAAGTGAATACAAGATTATATATATATATATACCGAGCAAGATGGCTTAGTGGCAAAGCCTTTGCCTTGCATTCGGGAGAACTGGGTTCGAGACCCAGACCGGCTACTCTTAAATTGGTTTGCATGGTTTCCAATTTAGACAAGGTAAATGCCGGAGTGGATTAAAAATTAGCAATGCCATAAAAAAACCGTACACGGGCCTTACGCAAAATCTAAAAAAAAAAATTAAACACAAAAAATATATATATACATTTTTTTGCTTTAATTAACTGATTTGTACCAGAATCGAAGTTGCACCACACTCGTAGACCTTGTCTTTCCTCCCCACTGAGATTCCGTCCACCTTAATCTCCACTTCGTTACCCCCTACATTCCCTTACATTCTGGCCACATTGTGCTGTGCGTTCCAGGATCCAATGAGACAGCTTGTCGCAATCAGCCAGTAATCGGGCAGTAGAAATCGTACGTAGTAGTAATAGTAATCGTAGTGTTTGTCGTGCATTTGTAGCAGTCGACAAGTCGTTGTGGTAAGTAACAAGTGGTCCATGAGTAAAGTCAAACACAAAATGTATTCTCTTCATGAAGAAGATGGCTGTACGTTAACAGACGTTGAATTTGAAGACGCAGGCACCAGATACGGTGCAGCGGCAGCAGCAGTCATAGTAATAATAGTAATAGCCGAAGTAGTAGTATGTAGTCGTCGTTGTAGGCGGGTGTGTCTCCGGTAGACGACAGCTACCAACAACATCCGGTTGAGGCCAAATTAGACGGGCGCCGAATGAGACGGCGGTGCGCGCGGAATGAGAACCAGCGCCCTGCGTCTCTCTCTATATATGTCTCTCACTCTTCCACTCTAGCGTGCTCTCTCTCGCGCTCTTCCTCTCTAACCATCTCTCTCTCTCTCTCTCTCTTACTGTGTCCGGCTGCGCCAATAGTCGCCATTACGCGCTCTAGTATAGTCGCTGCTGACCACGCTGTCGCCTCGACGCTCGGCGTTCTTCTTCTTCTTTCCTTTTTCCTTTCCCTTTTCCTGCTTCTTCCCTTATGCTTCTCCACCTTCCCCTCCTCAACCCATTTTTCTCAGTGTTCTATTCCTTCTCCTCCTCCTTCTCCTCCCACAACTATCCCCACTTCTCCAACCCCCGAAACCCCTCGTCGCAGGCCGCACCCACTCTATCTTCTCTCGATTGTTCTTCAGTTCGCTTCGTTCCCGCTCACCGGGTTCAGTTCGGTCGCTCATTTGTGGATGCTGCTGCTGCTTCGTTTGTTCGGCAGACGATGACGCCGATGATGGTGGTAAGGCTCATAGTGAAGATGATGGTGGGTTGATGATGAGTGAATAAAAATTATGGTGATGGTGTTGATGTTAGTGAAGTGATGAACTTTAGGATGAGGTTGACAATGTAGTGATTATGAAAATTCTAATGTGTAATAAGTATATATATATATATATATATATATACGAGGTGTGTTCAAAAAGTATCGCGACTTTTGTGTTTTTTCAAAAATTATTCATTTATTCATGAATATCTATTTTGTCCCCTTCAAAGTAATCCCCATGAGATATTATACACTTGTGCCAACGGTTTTTCCAATCTTCGAAGCACTTCAAAAAACCATTTTTTTTTATCTTGTTCAGCTCCTCCTTCGATGCCGTCTTTATCTCGTCAACGTCGTCCTTTCATGGGCCTCTTCAGTTTAGGGAACAAGAAAAAGTCACAGGGGCCGCACCCACTCTATCTTCTCTCGATTGTTCTTCAGTTCGCTGGGGAATACGGTGGCTGCGGCATCATTAGTGTGTTGTTTTTAACCAAAAACTCGCGCACAAGCAACGATGTGTGAGAAGGGGCGTTATCGTGGTGCAAAAGCCAATTTTTGTTCTTCCACAAATCCGGGCGTTTCTGGCGGATTGCTTCGCGCAAATTGCGCATAACTTGCAGGTAATATTCCTTATTGACCGTTCTACCCTGTGGCAAGAACTCATGATGCACCACGCCCCTGCAATCGAAGAAAACTGTCAGCAAAACTTTCACATTCGACCGAACTTGGCGCTCTTTTTTCGGTCTTGGTTCGTGCGGCAGCTTCCATTGAGATGATTGAGCTTTGGTTTCCACGTCATAACCATAAACCCACGATTCGTCACCAGTTATGACCCTCTGGAGCAAATTTGGGTCGTCGCGGACAGAGTCCAACATCTCATTAGCAATGTTCATGCGATGCTGTTTTTGGTCGCAATTGAGCAATTTTGGTACGAATTTCGCGGCGACCCGTCTCATGCCCAAATCATTGATAAAAATCGAATGGCACGAGCCAATCGATATGTTTAGGTCCTCAGCAACTTCTCTAACGGTGATTCGACGATTGGCCAATACCATTTTCTCCACTTCATTAATTTTTTCGTCTGTTGTTGAAGTGCTCGGGCGTCCGGCACGCTCTTCGTCGTTCACCTCTTCTCGGCCTTCTGAGAACATTTTGTACCACCGATAAACGTTGCTTCGGTCCAAGGTAGCTTCTCCGTATGCCACAGTCAACATTCGGAATGCATCCGCGCACTTAATTTCGTTTTTCACACAAAATTTGATACAGGTTCTTTGATCCATTTTTTGAATAGGTAAAAATCGAAGACGATCCAAAACACGTGCAAGCAAAGCAGCTGTCAACAATTAAGTGAACATTCAAAATGGCCGAGTTTGTCGGCATAAGTGAGAGACATGAGTACCAACATAACGCCACAAAAAATCGAAATTCGAATATACGTAACCCGCGAAAATTCAAAAGTCGCACAATTTGAACACACCTCGTATATAGTGATGGTAATCATGGTGAAGAGGGTGTTGTGATCATGATTTCTCTCTCTCTATTCCTCGCTTTATTTCGCGGCATTTTCTAAAGCTATTAAAACATTCAAGTCTGAATGTTGAAACGGTGAAATGGTTTGCGTTCATGTGTTAACTGCAGATGCTTCAAGTCTAAATTAGATTGAATTCCCAAGGCTCAGTTCTCGGTTCTTTTTGCTCCGTCTTGTGCATAAATGTTGTCTTTTGGCCGGTAATATAGTATACTGCCGCAAAATAAGCCGTCCAATAGATAATATTTGTAGTACTTACAAATATTATCTATTGGACGGCTTCTGACGGCTGAAATGTTTTACTGGTTTTTTGTTGCAATGCCAGGTGGAAGCCTTTGGGCTAGTGAAAGTTGCGATGTAGCCATTACACGTGACCGCACCGTATTTAAACGATAGGAGCCTATAATATATTTTCACTAAACACAGTGTGGAATGAGCTTTCACATTGCACTCAAGAAGCAAAAACTATGCAGGCGCCCCTTGTGTTGCCTTTTGTGCTTAGGTTGCTCAATAAACTACGTTCACAGTCAATCCATCAATCCACGTCGGCCGTGTTAACGTTTGCTTCTTCAATCAATAACGCAACGCTCCGCCGCCGACTTCGTCAGGAAGGCTTTGCTTTTGCAAAAGCATCTGGCTGAATTATCGGTCCCGATGAGCCATGTACAGTGTATTCTCCTTCTTTAATACTAGAATATCGGTGTTACCGCTATTGTGACTGGAAAATAAGAAAGTCTGAAATTGCTACATGAGTGTACAAGCATATCGAGAAATTGCACAGTACGTGTAAATAGCTGTATGCAAGTATATATATAATGCAAAGACGTCGGACTGGCTCAGTATATTTAGCTCGCATAATTTATTTTTAACGCTCTGACAACTACATTTCTAGACGCTCGTAATGGACTAAGTTGCCTGTGGCACGATAGCGTCTAAATGCATCTATCGTCATCCCGTTCTCGTACTGGAATTATACAGGCTTTCTCCAGCAGAGGTATGTAGCAGCAAGGCAATGACAACCACGTCCAACAAATTCAACCAGCACGGCCAGGGCTCGAACTAGCGATGTTTTGCTAACCGTGGTTGCCATGGCAACGCCCCGTTTCGAACGTTGCGTTAGCCGCCTAAGCCACCGCCGCTACTTTAATTTAAGTTTTTTTTACCATCCTAGTTGGGTAACAGTATATTTACTATAACGAATTACGCCCTTGTTGTGCCAATTCGGTCCTTGAGCAAACCGCGGGATACCATAACCAATCCAATATGGCATGGTGCCGATTGCACTTCATTAAACATGGCATACATCTACATCCATTGTGAGACTCGTGGAGGCCACTGATCTGACACGGAACCGTATGCTGCAGGAGGTGCCTGTTTTTTGCCCTGCTCTCCTCCAAGTATCACCTGTCATCGCCCTAGCTTTCTGATAACTCTGATCAATGGGACTGAGCCAATCCCTGAGGTAGTTGAGTTAAAACAAAGATATAAAAATATATAATTTAGTTTTGCCTTTCATTGCCTATATATGTCTTAAGCAGTTTCGTTCTGCTCTGTTTTTTAAGGGCTCCAGAGAGTATAATGCTCACAACATCCGCTATTTCCCACAGATTCAGTTGTGTTGCAGTTGAGTCTTTGAAGAAGCAGAAGTGTTTACGCAGCCTCCGCCAAACACGATTCGACACCAAGGACGGCCCTCTCCGGTGCTGTAGCCAACGTGAGCTTTCTGAAATCGTCGACAAACGTTTCCATAAACTCAGTGTCGACATTATACGCTCTCAGACAAAGAAAATTACCTCAGCTTTCGCTTGATGGGTGGAGTGGCATGGTACATTTTGTACTTACTATAGTAGCGCCATATTATACATGACTCTTGAGAATTGCCAGAAAAATATTGCTTCAAAAAGGCCAGATTGTTCAAACGATTTCGAACATCGAAGAGACAATCAAACGATACGTCTCGTTCTCATCCCTATATAGCAGTAAACTATAGATATGCCATATGGGCTTAATCGCTCCCGTTCCCTTTGCAGGAGCCTCATATCAAACACATAACCAGGTGCCTCGTCGTTCTTCCAAAAGTTTTGTGTAGTCAGTCAGCCAGCCAGCCAGTGACATTGCTCAGTGAGAGAGCCAACAACGAAAATAAAGATCATAAATCATCTTAGCGGCACAAGATAACTTCAGTGGGGGTTGGCTTAAGGCCTTACCCTCGCCTCAGCTCGGCACCATGCTGGATCCCAACTCTTTCCGCATGATGTCAGCACTTAGAATCGGCGCTAGCGTCTGCGAGCCGTTTCAGTGCAAACTGTGCGGGGAGATGGTGGATTCCAGTGGCCTACACCCACTGAGTTGCCCGAAGAGCGCCGGTAGATCGTCCAGACATGCTGAACTGAACGGTGTGATCATAAGGTCCCTTAGGAAAGCCGGTATACCATCTACACTTGAACCGAGAGGTTTAGTGTCCGCAGGCGAAGAAAGACCTGATGGGCTGACCATTGCATTATGGTCACATGGAAAGTCCATAGCTTGGGATGCAACGGTTTCGTGCACAACCGCGGCTTCCTATTTACACCACAGCTCTGTTGAGCCGGGGTGGGTAGCAAAGCACGCAGACTCCAGAAAACGATTTAAATATGCTGGACTGGAAACAAGATATATTTTTGTGCCTATCGCCATGGAGACACTAGGACCAATCAGCAAGGGAACCGAAGCATTTCTCAAAGATTTGAGTAAGCGAATTCAGGAAGTTACGAACGACCGAAGAGAGGGTCAATTCTTGAGGCAAGCATTGTCCTTGGCCGTTTGCAGAGGAAACGCGGCATCTATTTTAGGCGCCATGGAGTGAACTAATTATTTAAAAAACTTTGCAATAATACGTTCAGACCTCTCAACTGTAACATCGTTTAACATATAATAATAATAATAATAATAATCATCAAGATCATAAAACTTAAAAAGTTCTAAGAAATGTATATACCATGCCAGTGAGAGAGAGAGCCGCGCAGATTATTGCTTTGAGCTAGTTGAGCCCGTCGGCACCAACTCCCGTTAGCAGCTTCCATCGGAGTGCGGGTTCGGGCAGGGCTTGAGCTACGACCCATCAGAACGACCGCTTAAAATGTCGACTTAAAGGTTTTACAAGCCCGTTCACATCCTGCGTCCAGTTAAGCCAACAGCTCTGTAGTGCTATCCGAGTAGTCATTAGTGAGGCGTAATAATGAGACAAGCAGTGCATAACATGCATGTTGGGCTTCACGGGCCCGTTGTACGCAGACATCTGACGCAAGGTCACTTAGGTTGGACCTCTGACCAAGGGCAGGCGGTTCTATTTATTGGCATGAGAGCAGGATATTCCTCGACGGTACAGATAAACGGGAAGAGTATACCGGCGACGATGAGAGCGGTTTGCGCTGCAACCTGGCACTGTGGAGCGTGTTACGGCTGCAGTTTAATCCTGCTTTACAGTACGCTTCAGTATGCTTAGGCCGTTGCTGAACCGAACTCAACAGTTTACCCAGAAGGTTCCCAGACTTGTGGTTTCCATAAGAGAATAATAATTAACTGCTCAACGAGATAAGATTTTAAAACCTCACGCCGTGTCTCATGCAAGGGCTGTTAGTATTAAAGTGAGATTATACCCAGTGCAGCAATTACAGCTGGCTGGCGTTGTCGTGTATGCAGTGTGGCAACAGCTGACTTCACGGTGGATCGTTTCACAACCTGTCTGGATAGCCTCAACGTTGAGACAGAATTCATGGGCTGTGTTATGTTTATGCCCAAATGCCACCCGATCAACCGCGCGAGGACCCTATGGATGCCACTGACGGTCGAGATAATGCCGCAGTGTTGCCCCTGCCGAAGAAATCCGTGTTGGTGCTGGGTGACAGTGTCGTTGGTCCACTTGGGCCTGCTCTTACAGAACTTCTTCCTAATGGGACACCTGTGTCGGTGCGTCCGTCTTCGAGAAAGGACATCGGTAGCATAGTGGCAGAGGCGGAGAAGCACATCAATGCTGCCAGTGGGCCAGAGTCGATTTTCCTGCAAGCGGGATACCACGAATGTATGGATTTCGAGAAAAATAAGTTTGTGGCAGCGGCTGAAGCATTGGCCGCAAAAGTGCACGTCTCTCGCCCGGGGTCTGAACTCCATGTCCTGTCCGTACCTCTATTCGGACAGGACTGTAAGGCGGCCAACGATATGCTTGCGGCTAAAGCTGTGCAAGACAATGCTCTCTTTTCAGTACTCCCTCTCACTATCACCCAACGACAAGTGGTCGAGAGCGGCCGATATTCGTACAAGGGGAAAATCGCCAAAAAGATCGCATATAACATTGCCAGACGAATCAAGCGTTTTTTAGGGGTGAAACTCAGGAAGCCGAAAAAAGAAAACTGGACATCCGCGCCCCAACCAAATCCGGTATCGAGAGCGACGTCTCCGTGCAACGACAGTCAGGGCCTCCGCCCCCCGGTCAAGGATGCCAGGTCCAACAGCAAGGTCAGGTTTGCCGGTCGTGCCCATCTTCAAGAAACACCGGGATTGATCAACTTGCGCCGCACCGGGCCGGGCGTCGGGACCGATCGGTCAGACCCGAAGAAGAATTGGTACCAGCTTCCGGCATCTCCGACAATCCTGGATTTCCTAAGCCAAGCCCTAGCAGCTGTATCCCAGCAACCCGCTACCAGACGCAGCGTCTCCAACAATCGGAGAGAACCCACCGGCCGTCACCGGAGCAGGGGTCGGAGCAGGAGCCGTGGACGTCGCTAAAGATAGTACAGTGGAACTGCGAGGGCGCTGCAACAGTAGCGCTGCTCGCACCGTCGGCTCTGAATGCTGTGGATATTCTGGTTCTGACGGAGACGTGGGCGACCGCGCCTTTTGATTACCCAGGTTTCTACGCCGTCCACTGCATGGCTCAAAAGAGTGCTGGCCCCGGACGACCCAGCGGTGAAGTGTTCGTGCTGTACAACCATAGAGTGGGGGACGTCACCCACCGCCTTGTCGGAGACAACCTCGTGGCTCTAACAGGCTCCCGCTTTCGACTCATAGCGGCCTACGCAAGGCCTGCGGACTCGGAACCTACCCTCGCACTCGTTGAAAAGTTGGTCGGCGGCATTCAAGCCACGCTTTCGTCTGCTGCCCCTCTGATCGTCGCGGGAGATTTCAACGCTCGTCTCGATTGTCCCTCCTCCAGTCGCACGACAGCCTTACGTGATACTCTAGCTGACTATGGTTGCTGGATAGTTACCCCAGCGTCTTGTCCGACCTTCCTCAACCATTCGAGGAGCTCGGTCATCGATTTATTTGCGGTTAGTTTAAGCGAGGAAAGAGTAAACTATATTAACAAAGGAATTCGTTGAGTAAAGGCGGCCTTATTCGAGCACATATCCCAACTGCGCTAGAATTCAAGGTACATAACGACACGTCAAGAGTCCCCAGACGAGTACCTTGGACCCGTAATCTGGACGTTGCGGCTCTACTGGAACGTTCGCATGAGGTCCTGCCGATTCCTGATACTATTAACGTCAAGCAGTATGCTGATCGCCTCGTGGAGATCCTTCAATCGTCTACTTGCTCCCCCAGGAAAAAGAAACATCGCTCTTGGTTCAGCCACAACTGTCACGTTGCTCGAGCGACACAGAAGGCCTTCCATTTGTTGTCAGAGCTGCAACCTGCCGCTAAGCCGCTTGCTGATGTTTTCCGAACGATCTGCCGAAAGACATACACTCAGCAGAAGAAACTATACCTCTAACAACAGGAGGCTATCCTTCTCGCACACGCGGAACAAGCTCCATACAAGTGGCTTACACGCGGTGGGCAGACCTCCTGTCCTATTAGCTCCGTCATCCTCGTCGAGGGACACGATTTCCCGCGAATTACCATTGTTCGCTGCTGTTTGGGACGAGGAAACGACAAGACATCAGAACGAACTTGAGAAGGACTTCACGCTCATGGAATTTCTGCAGGCTCTTCAAGGGCTGTGCAACAACAAAACATCGGGGCCGGACGGCGTTCGGAATGAGCACCTTAGAAGCTCGCTTGTGCTCGCTCCATGTTGGACAGCATTGTTCAACGAATGTCTCAAGACGGGGATTCTCCCAACACAATGGAGAAATGCGACTCTATTGGTGATCCCGAAAGGCAAAGGTGAACTTACCCATCCCTCGGCCTGGAGAGGCATTGCAAGGAAAAGCGTGTGCTATAAGCTGCTGTCGTGCTTGATCACAAAAAGACTAAGCGCCTTCTTGGAGAATACGAACGTTATTCCTGAAGAACAACATAGATTTCGGAAGGGACGTTCCAGGCAAACAGCGTGCAGAATTCTCCTGGATGACGTCAAAGAAACCCTCTCCCGGCCAGGGCAGTCTCTGGAAGAGGCCAGAGCGTAACAACAGGCACGTGATAACGCTCTGTCAACGCTCTGAATTCCATGAACCATGTGAGACTTGTGTATGCCGCCGCTGCGGTGAACTCTGCCGAAGATACCATGCCGCAAAATGCAATCTTGCGCAATCTTTAAATGAATTAGCCCGTCATTGTGGGGCCTTGTAGCCTATATATTTCATATGTTTGTGTATGTATATGTATATATATATGTGTATGCATAGGTGTATGTGTATGTATCCATACAAATGCAGATCACCCGGTGATAGTCTTGACTCAATGTCCTTATAGTTGTTAAAGTGATGTATTTGTGGTTATAATCGCTACTCAACCTGAGTGAATAAATATGAAATGATAATGTTAGTGTTAAAGTATTTTTCTTGTTCGTTATGCATGCCAATGCACACGCTTGGAGGCACTTGGCAGAAGCTTGAGTTAGCTTGAGGAGTAGCCAGAATCTTCCCCCGGCCTAAATCCCATCGAACATGCTGTGGGAGATGCTTAAATGACGAGCTAGGGCCACAACTTCACCTCCAGCAACACTTCAGGACTCATGGATGCTATGCGTGAAAGGTAAAAAATAATATCTCATAGCTATCCAATAATGATTTGATTAGATCAATGTCAATTCGCGTAGCTTTAAGTCACGCGGCATTAATACATACGATTACATTAATTTAACATGGAAAAAATTGCTCAACCATACAGTATGAATGAAATTTAATTGTGATATAGTTTTTTAACAAATGTTTTTGAATATAAAGACACAAACGCACATTCAAATTTCAACGCAACATCTTAGTCGTGTTTTAAGGCTTCTACGTTACAATGTCTCGTGAGACTGGTGTTTTTAAGTCTTTAATATGGCGCGACCATTGTGAGCAAAACTGATATGCCTAACAACAAATGTGCTTTAGAGACGATGTGATTTAGCAATTTGTTTGGTCCTGTCAAGTGTATATATTTTCACACTCACTCGACAAGTGTACAAGGCATATTTAGCACGCATCGTCCTTGTACACTTGTCGAGTGAGTTACTTGCGTATCTGTCGTCGGCCTGCCTAGCCATACTGACTGCCTTCCTGCTGTACTTGCTACTGCCTATTGGTGTCTTGTGTGTTGTATACTTCATACTTGTACACTCAATTTAGGATGATGGGACCTGTGTTGATCAGCCGCCCACCGCGGGCCGCCGTTATTGTCGCAGACTCCTCGCGTTCGACAGACAGACAGTCCAGCAGGCTGGGTAGATAGGTAGACACCACAGACCACCACCGATCGAGCATCCATAGACCGCCTGTCTTCAAACTCCTGCTCTCTTTCAGCCTGCTCTCCTTCAGCCTGCTCTCTTTCAGCCTGCTCTCTTTCAGCCTGCTCTTCTTCAGCCTGCTCTTCTTCAGCCTGCTCTCTTTCAGCCTGCCCTTCTTCAGCATGCTCTCCTTCAGCCTGCCCTTCTTCAGCCTGCTCCTCTTGAGCCTGCTCTTCTTCAGTCTGCTCTCCTTCAGCCTGCTCTCCTTCAGCCTGCTCTCCTTCAGCCTGCTCTCCTTCAGCCACCCCTTCTTCAGTCTGCTCTCTTTCAACCTGCCTTTCTTCAGCCTGCTCTCCTTCAGGCTGCCCTTCTGTAGCGCAGCATCCATTCCTCCCGTTTGCCACATCCGGACCCGCATCCGGTTTTAACGTTAGCTGCGTGCAGCCGAACGCTGCTTTGTCCAAGCGAGCGAACGCTCGACGGCCGGCGCTAACCGCCGGCCCGCCGCTTGATCGCTCGCGACCGTCTCGGTCCGACCGTCCGTTTGCGACGCAGCCGACACTGCCGAACTGCTGCTGGTTGTGGTGGAGCTGGTGGAGCCGCGAAGCCAACGACACCTCAGACGTACCGCCCTAGACGCTGTTTTCTGTACGCGGTGGAACGCTGGTGATGATGATGACGACGGTACGGATAATGGTGGTGGTGGCGATGGTGGCGATGGTCGTGGTGATATTTATTGATGATGGTGATGACGATAATGATGACGACGATGAAGGTAATGCTATTACCAAACAAAACAAGAGTCTTCTTCATAAGCTGCATTTGCGCGCGGCCGCGAAATGAACGAGGCTAAACATATGTTAAAGCTATGTGGAGGTTTAGAAATTGCTATTTCAACGAGCGACTCGGCTGAAAATCAGCTACGGCAATCTGATGACAAGCGAAGCAGCAACAACAATGGCAGAAACAATATCGACAACAACAACGGCAGAAACAGCATCGGCAACAACAGTTTGTTAAAACGTTACTTCATAGAGCAATGGCTGTGTGCTATCTTCTCATATGCAGCCGCTTGCTGCTGTAGCCACTGGTGGTAGCCGCTTGTTGGTCATCCAGCGACGAAGAGAAGAGACGGTCGTTTGTTACACAAGTTGGTATTTTCTACTTAATGCCACTGTTGCCAGTTTGTGCATTGTTGTGGGTGTGTATCGTTAAGATAGACGTTAGTAGAGAAGAAAACAGTTCTTCAGCAAGAAAAAACGTGTAGTGACTCCCACGTACACTGAGAGTATTCCCCATGAAATCCATTGGAAGAACACACAAGATTGTGATATCCATGCACAATTGTACCCGCTTTACACATGGCGCTTGTCGCAGGTCGCCTCGGGCCACAATCGAGGTGAGAGAAAGACGTCTAGTCTATTGATCTCCGCCGCTGTCTGTATTACTTTTTGCCCCCACTTTACCAAGAATAGGTGAATCGGTGGAGTTGAAGCCATGCGCGGTCTCAGGGAGAGCGCCTCTATTATCGGCACACAGTCAATTAGAGCATACATGAATCGGCTTCCAGCCCTGATGAAAAGTTAGAATACTCGATTCATGTACGTCGTAAAGCACCTCTCAAGGGAAGAGAGCGTCTTTGTCAGGTGTATCCACACCCTATCTAGGCTGTATGCCAACTTTTTGGTGCTTTCAGCATAAAGGAAGTCGTTTGATATTTCCGATACATCCGTAGATATGAGCCAATGTTGGGCTTACGACATGATCAACGTGTGAGCTACCAAGACATTTCTAAACTCCTGTTGCACCTCGCTGACGAGGGTGGACAGGAAAAGGGCAAATGAGATTCAGCTCAGTGGGTCTGCCCGGGGGTTCCCGCACTTTGTTTTTCCTCAAGAACACCTCCTGTACCGTCAATTAATCAGGCTTCGTCATTGAAAAAACTTGAGATCACACTTATTGCAGCTTCGTTGACACCAGTTATCCTGAACGCCTAGGCCAGTGAGTAGCAAGAAACCTTGTCAACGACTTTGACATAATCTACAAAAACTGCATACAAGTGGCCATATGGCTTCGCCACAGCTTGTTAAATTGCCGATTGCAGTACATGTCTAGCGTCTCGCGACCTCTCCAAAACCCAAACTCTTTAAGCGGAAAAGTGTAGTTCATCACGGGACCCAAATTTGCTACCATCAACGTCATTGACGAATATCTTTGTCTACCTAGGCAATTGTCTGTTTGTGAGGATCCCGTTAAGGGAATCACAAAGAATGCTGACCAGGGTAGCTTGAATTGTACCCAGCCTTCTGTACGGCTCTTTTAAGCAACTTATATCGGTCGGTAACACTTAAACCGGCTGGTGAACTCTCGACTTTAGATTCAAAAACCTGGGGGTCAATATTGCGAGTTTCCGTTAACCGTTCGACGTCATGCATCGCCAAAGACAGGTAATGCACCGCCCTTAAACAGGTAAGGTGGTAAGGTAAACACAACAGCCTATACAGAAAGATTTTTACGAGCCGCGATCTCGAGCACATCTAAGCCGTTGAATTCGCTGCATGACAGGTTGTAAAACATCAGACTATTGGTTACAATACATTTCTTACAAATGCATACCCTCACTGAAGCTAATTAAAATAGAATGCACGTTTTCAGCTTATCCGTGTAATCTTTGGCTAATAAGTGCATAAAATTGGTTCTATATATGCAATAATTTTCTCAAAGCTCTCTCTCTCTCTCTCTCTCTCTATATATATATATATATATATATATATATCAGTTCAGTTTATTATTATCTTTAAACATACTTGTCACTCCAGTTATCTATAGTGATATTAGTACTTATCGGTACTCAGTTTAAATATATATATATATATATATATATATATATAAAGTGCGTTGCAAAAAGTTAGCAACTCATGTTTTTTTATGATAATTCGGCTTGATTTATTTAAATGGCTTGATTCAAAAGAAAGGACGAAAAGCCCGTTTCTAGAATAGAATACGTAGTATCAAATAAGTCATACAGCCCTGCTAAGGATCGAATACTCCTTAAGGCGTTATTGTTGCTAATATTTTGCAACACTGTTGTGTCACACTTTTTTATTTTTTTGTATGAACCAATTGTCAGATTGCAATGAAATTAACACAATGCTCGTGGCCTCGTCATATACACCATACCCTTATTTCAAGCCATTCAAATAAATCAAGCCGAAATTATCACCAAAAAACATGAGTTGCTAATTTTTTTTTTGCAACGCATTTTATATATATATATATATATATATATATATATAAAATATTGTGATGATTTATTAATCACTCACAATACGTTTACACACTCGGCAGTGCTCGCCTTCATATACTACTACACTTTGATCTTAGCCAAAAGGCCGAGAAGCGATATATATATATATATTCCTTTCGTATATATATACATATATATATTCCTTTCGGATGCAATTTTATTTAGCTCATAACCGGGTGTAAACAATTGTCCCCCAGTGAACGTGACGACAAATCACGTCAGCCCTAGGTTCAGGCTTGGTGTCGACCACGTGGACAAGGTGCCAAGCACCGCTGTGGCGTTACCACGTTGTATATCCAATGACAGCCTTTGCCGGAAAAATTCACCAGCATACCTTAGTAATAATTATTTCAGTAATTTTACCTGGGTCCCCAAGGTCTCAAAAGCAAAAGGTCGAAAATACAAAGAGTCTTCGATAGATGCATACTTTCGACACTTATTTCTTCCGCCTGCAAAACAGCATAACCAGCCTGGGTAACGCCGTGACTGATCATTAAAGATGCTAAAGAGTCAGTCACGGTAGCGTCCCAGACGAGTGTCTTCCCACCCTCAAGCGCTGTTAGGGTCATTCCATCAGGTCGACCGGAGTCGTCTGTATACAAACCTGCGGGTTCGAGAACACAAGGGTAGCCAGAAGACCATAGAGCACGGGCTAGGATATCATTCAAAACAGCGTGTCGTATTCTACGGCCTAAGCTGCGGATGCAGGATAAGCCATGGTGACCTAGGGGTGAGACCTTCTTGCCACAGCTGCACTTATGTTCCTCGACTAGAGGGACCCCAAGGCGAATCCCAACGCAGAACCTGAGATATCGCTATCAATCACGAGTACTTCCTAGAAACTAGAAACGCAGTATCAAAACAACATAGGTTCAGAAGATCGAAGAACCCGTACGGCCCTGCACCGATTGCTAGCAGAAACCTTTGGAACCTCTTTCCAAGCCGAAAAGACCATTCTACGCGGTCTTTATAGATCTTAAGGCCGTCTTTGGCCTAGCGTCAAGGAGCAGAACTATAGAAAGGTTAGCCTTAGAAGGAGTTATGTGTCGGTTTGGTTAAACTTGTTAGGACCATTTGTTACATACGTTATTATCACGTACACCATTGTTAAGGAGAGTCCAGTATACATCGACAACGGTATAGGGATTGTAGCAAGTGTAACGTAGACGACAGGAGTGGCCCAAGGCGACGGACGCAGCTTATTGCTTTTTTGGTACTATATGGGAGGCCTCTAATTGAGTTAGGCAGTGATGGACCCGAGAGTGTAGTCTGTTTATATGGTTTGAAAAAGCTAATTGATTCTATAGACAAGATGGTACTTAGTGTTAACTAGCAAATAACAGTAGCAGTTACATTTCGAAGAGGTCGATTGGTAAAAAAAGAACGTATTCTTCAAGCCGGGAAGAATAAATTAACCTATTTAGGGGTTCATATAACGGCAGTTAAAAACTCGCAAATGTTGGCAATACATACCGCGAACGCCCTTTTTATGATTAAAGGAGGACTAATAGCAACATTCTGTACATCACTCATGTGAGGGAAATAAGGAGGCAGATTTACAGTTACTAGATAGGATCGATTTTTCTGCATGAAACGGGTTTTCGGGTTAGCCAAATCTTCTAGGAATAGAATAGTTCCGATTGTAGAAGAGGGGGCTCTAATGACACAGGAACTACAATTACGATGGGGTTTACCTAGGACGGACCTAAGCGGACGGACAAACTAAAAGACATCGACATAGTAATATACTCTACGGTAGCGATGAGAAGTACAAAATGGCGAGCAGCCGGATATAAGGGTAGACATTTAACTACGGCGTTTGCAGCTCACGGGTTTCATCACGTGTTATGCAGCACGCAATAATTCCGCGATCCTCAGGACTGTTATAGGTGCGCGAGATGCTTAGGCCATTGCGACAGATACTACGTCGCAATATGTCCAGCAGTCCAGTCAATATCTGAACTCTCAAGATCCAGAGAAGAGAAGATCCAGTGATGTGAAAAAGCCACTGTGACATTTATACATGCATTAAATCTCGACATGCCCGCCGAAACATCGTAATTACATTTTAATATGTATATTTAAGAGCTTTTAGAATTGAAAACAAGTGTGCATAAAAAAACAGCTCGATGCTGTTGATATAGGCCACGTGTAGCTATACCGTTCGTACAAATGATCTACAACTTTCTCAGACAGTAAGTTTTTGTATGCGCGACATTTTGTTCTATCCAGATATGCGTCTGCAATCGGTCGTTCGCATCAGTTTCCAGTCACACTGAATGAGTGTGCGGTGATTTAAAAAAATTGCATTGTTGCGCTCGTTTTGTTTGAAAACAGTACTTTCTTCCGAGAAAACACGGAAAGGGCAAATCGCAATGCGCAGATTCTCAAAAGCATGCATTCATTCTTGCCACTGACCGACTGGACAAATCGGTAGCTGCAGCAGCAGCAACAGGCTCGACAATTCCTCGAGTACGCTTGAATAGCTGTTACACCTTGCACCGCGTTCGCGTGGGATTTCAACAATGGATCTATTTGGATCGAAGATTCGAGATCCGGTTTCATTCCACTCGCCGTGGCAGGCAAGCATGTGGCTGGTCAGCGAAGTGTAATATAGACGACATCGAGTTCTCGTTGTCGCTGAGGAGTCCCTGAGGAACTCCGTCGGTGTGCGGTGTTCCGGCGTCAGCTGCCCTATGGCGCAATCGCCTCTCTTTGCCACATCGGATCACATACAAGGGCTATACGGTTAAAAATAAAACGCCACAATGGCATTGTGTCCGAGTGCTGGCAGTTTGCCTCTTTTTTGAATAGAAAAATGTTCTAATATTTGCAAAGGAAAGAGAGAATTCAAACTGGACTGGCTGGCGTGTCTTCAGCTCAATGGCCGGGATAGAAAGCGACGGTGTCGATGTCTGAATGTTCATTGACGTTATGATGCGGCTGTCCGGAATGCGGGATGCGTGAGTGAAAACAACAGTTGTTTGCTAAGTCAACTGTTGTTGTTGTCGTTGTTGTTGCTATTGGCGGACCTATTTAATCTGACATTTTTGCTCCGGGTATCGTTTTTGTTGTTAGTGGTGATAGATTAGTAGTTGTTGGCGATCGTTGTCTAGCTATGGATCAAGCTATGGATTGATATTATGTTCCGCTATATATATATATATATATATATATATATATATATATATATATAGAGTCATGTGACATCTAAGATAAACGTATATGATTAAATTGAAAACTATACAAAATTTGTTTTTGTTTTTCGACGCGTGTTTATTGAAGTAATTCAGTCCAACAATGTTCCAATTTGTTGACTCCTTGAGAGAGAAATAGGCACGACTTCCGAATCGAGAAGAAAATTACTTACAAAATGGTCAATATTGTAAATAATGTTTCTATTTGACAAAATAAAAGCGCATTTGAACTGAACTTTATATATATATATATATATATATAGGGCTACAAAAAAGTTTTTTCGGTTTTGTCCGTAGAAAATCATTAAAAAAACCGAAAAAACTTTTTTGTAGACCCAATATATATATATATATATATATATATATATATATGCGACGACTTGGCATATCGGGTTTGTATATTTATATAGGAAAATCTGGTAAAAGATAAAAGCAGTAGGGGCAAGCCGTAGGCGACGACATGCTAAGTGTTGACAAACATTGTACAGTACACGTTGATTTACGGCCGGGCGTTCGTTCAGTTGCCAGCGTTCATTTATGGTAAGCGAGCATGTTTGTATCACTTTCGGAGCTTGTTCCATGTGTGTGTTTTTTGTTGTTCGCTTACGAAACAATGGCAGAAGACCGATTTTTATGGCGGTAAACAAGCAAACAGACTTCGGCCTGTCTGACATCAGTCATGTTGTTGACCACCGCGAAGCTTCATCAAAGGCCATAAGCACGATAAAGACGACTGAAGCGGTTCTACAACAGCAACACAAATATCAACAACAACACCGATAACAGCAACAACAATAACACCGGTAACAACAACAACAATAACACCGGTGACAACAACAACACCAACAATACCAACGGCGACGATGGTAAGTCGATGTTGTCCGACAACCTTGTTTGCTTGATATGGCAACGTGGAGATGAACGCAGTGTCTGCGATTATCAATCGGGTCCCGGTTAGGCTGCCGGTTGTTGTTGTTGTAGCTGCTGCTGCCGTGGCCCACCGAAGCCTCTGGAAGTTGTCAGGACATTTTGGTAGCCGCCGATCTATTCTATAGCCATAGCGGCAAAGGCCTTGCGGATGTGTTCACACACCGTTATCGAGGAGCGGCAAAGGCATGCCGCTAGGTGCCAAGAAAAAGCCCCACGGCCCCGGGAAAAAGCCCCGCGGCCCTCTGTTTTCGGCTTTTGTCGTAGCCGTTGTTGTGGTTGTTGTTGTTTTGTTATTATTGTTTTCGTCGTCGTTATTGCTGTGCACTACCGCGTTTTGTGTCTGTTTCTATTCGGCAGCAAAGTACTATTACTAGAAAGCTGTAGAAATATAAGCAGCAGCAGCAGCAGTAGAGGCAGTAGCAGCGATATGAATGCATACATCCCTATACGTACAGTAGAGTAGAGAGCTCCTTAAATCGATCGCTCGAGACTGTCCCTTCGATTGACGATGACACAGACAATAGACCCGCCCAAACGACCGACCGACCGACCCATGACGAGGCGAGGCGTTTAGAGTTAACGGAGCGAGGTGGCGCGGACAGCGCGGGTGCTTTCGGTGGCAAACCCCACACAAACACACGACCGATGCACAAACCGCAGTACGCGTTTTCGAAAAACACTAAATTTCCTTCTGACACGGGCGCCGATTCCGATGATGCTGATGCCGATGTGTTGCTGTTTCTGTTTCTGGCGTTGCTGCTGCTGCTACTGCAACCGAGTGCAGCCAGGCCAGCCCAGCCCAACCCAGCAGCCCAACAGCTGAAGCCCGCCGGCTTCGCCCAGAACAGCGAGCGCGGCGGGCCCTAGCTGTGATGCTATGATGCTACGCCGAAAAACAACGGCTTACAGACGAAAACAACGTCGCAGCAAATCACCCAGCAAAAGATAGGCCGGCTAGCAGCAGACAGAAACGGAGACAAATAAAGATAGAAATATATATATATATATATGAGTGAGAGAGACGGCAAGCGAGAAAGAGAGAGAGAGAGATACAGCAAGAGAAATGAAGAGGCTTCTGGTTGGCCACATCGGGCCACCGTACCGCCGGAACATACAAAGAGCATAAAACATTCGTACAGAACAAAGGGCGGGGGGGGGGGGAGAGCAAAGGGATCGAAAGAGCGTAAAAAGCGTGAAACACGGCAAGAGTGTGAGAAATTGAAACCGATACAAATGGACAGATGAATAGACAGCCACATAATAGACAGACACAGCACATGCGGATACATATGATACACGTACGCACGTCTCATACATACGTCTACATAAGGGTGCACGCGCACACACACACACAAATATACATGCAGATGAACAAAACTCTCTCTTTCGCTCTCTCCCTCTCTCTGACACACAGATACACACACGATGCGGGAGCCGGATAAACTCGATCCTTCGGCGTATTTTCAATAGCGCGATGCCGCCCGACGTTACCCTTCTGCTGCTGAGATGCTGCTGCTGTTGCTGCTTCTGCTGCTAATGTCGAAAGAAAGCAGACACACAATCGCGTCGTGTTGGTGGTCATCGTTCTGCTAACGCCGAGATGAGCCTAGAATGAGCGGTAGAAGAAGGCCTTACTGACAACGGCGACAACAACATCAGCAACATTAGACGCATCGGCAACAGCAAGAACAACAACAATTGCAGCGGCAGCAACAACAACAACTACAACAATAGCAGCGGCAGCAACAACAACAACAACAACAGCAAAGATGGCAACAATAGCCGCAACAACAACAACAGCAGCAAAAACAACAACAGAAGCAGCAGCAACAACAACAGCAGCAAACACAACAGCAACAGCAGCAGCAAACACAACAAAAACAACAACAACAGCAAACAGCAACAACAACAACAAACGCATGAGTCTTTGGAGAATGCTAAGCGACCAGTCGCCTTCGAGGTCTGTCGAACATCAGAAATCGAACTAGAATAAGAGAATGATGACGACGACGACCACAACGAGAAGCACGTGTCTGTAGGCCGCTGGTGGTGTCACTTGTGTTGTTATGGCGGAGCACGTCAACACCAACGCCAGTTCTCCCCGGCAGGGCCAACCAGGTCAGAACTCCCTTCTCTCGGAGGGGCAGCTGTCCACGAGGCAGTTTGTCTTGTGCGTCTGAACAACATAGCACAACCACAGAGCCATATATATATATATATATGCATTTATACATGTGTATATATCTTTGACGTTATGTGTACTTTTGTGTGTCAGCACATGTGGCAGCGTGTCTTTGTTCTGCAGCTGGTGCGAATGATGACGCTTCGTCTTCGATGAAAGCGCCGACGACAAAGGCGCCGATCTGTAGCATGTCATATATATATATATATATATATATAAATATATTTATATATATGTATATATTTATATCGCCACTGGCGGCAAAGTACACCTAATACCAAATTATGACGTTTGTGCATGTTATTAGCTCTCAAAATTCCATGGCCATCCAATTTACGCATGGCCGTGGAATTTCGAGATTACCGCATAAGTAAGTATAACATTTTGCTAGGCTTGCGGAACTGTTCAGTGTTTAGTTTCCCATTTAGAGACTATTCATCATTTTGACGGTTTATTTGTAGGGTAGAAAACACCTCTGGTAATATAACACAGAACTTTGTAATACATGTTTAAAGTGGAAATTGATCAAATTAAAGTAGAATAATGTTTGGTAGATATGACAAGAAAAATACGCGTTACTTACTCGGGAGCGCTGTACAATCATTTCGCTGTTAGTAATGCATCACACACGAAGATGCTAACCGTGGTGAAGAGGATGACCAAAAAGAAAAGTTTCCTACCCTTCCGTTTCGTATGTTGAGTTCAGTGTTTGTTCCATTCTTATCTATCTTTCATTATGTATTGCTCATGAAACGATTCAAAGCGGTTTTGATTGATATTACAGCTCGAGCTTATGTTCACTGCGTCGTATGCGTTGTCCGTCACAATTTCTGCGATCTATACTTTGTTTTATGCGAACGGTCTCTAACGCGAACTCAGCAAAAAAGGGTTAAGATCCGCTTAGCTTTGACAACTTTTGCGTCTGTAGCAGCGTAATTGCTGATGCAAAGATGCTGCAACTGTTGCTAACAATACAACTACTGCATCATTGCTTTGCAGGCTTTGATTCTTTGTGATAAACACAGTATATATGTATATATGTATGTATATATATATATATATATATATATATATATGTATATTTATTTATTTATTTATTATATATATATATATATATATATATATATATATATATATATATATATATATATATATTTATATATATATATATATATGCATTTTTTTATTTATATATATATATATATATAATCGCATACAAATATACGTATATGGCGGCATGCATAGATGACAAAAGCATTGATACATGCATGTTACAATGTTACATACAATATATGTACACCACTTGTGTGTTGTACACAAGTGGTGTACATATATTGTATAAGATGTGCACAAGCGCTGTTACTGCTGCTGCTGCTGTTGCAGCCGGTAGGCGCTGCTGTTCCCGACGAGGGAAGTATCGTTGAGGGATCGGCAAGAAGGAACGCGCGCTGAGGACACCGGGCCCTCGCTCTGCCAGGGAGAAACAAAGCGAGGGAGAGACAGAGCGAGCGAGAGAGGGAGAGAGAGAGGCGACTATCAACGAAGCAGCCAACTTCAACAACGGTGAACCAACGAACGAGCGAACGAACGGTTGTGACGAGCCATAGCAATCAAGCAAGCAAGCAAACAGGCCGCTAGGCATACAGGCAGGCAGGCTTGTTTCAGCTTCACTGGCCGCTCGTCAGCGGCTGCTATCTGCTATTCTGTTGCTAGCACGGCTACTACGCGAAAATCGATGCTATTGCTCTTCTACTCTGAATGCTGCTAGTAGCTGCTGTAGTCGAAGTCGTCGTTGTCGTCGTCGTAGTAGTAGGAGCACTGGACACTGACTGTAATAGTAGTAGTAGTTCGTAGTAGTAGTGGTAGTAGTATTGGCAGTGATCCTAGTAGTAGTAGTAGTAGCAGTGATAGGAATCGTCGTAGCTCGGCGAGGAGCCTCGTGACGAGGATCAAGCCTTTCCTCGTCGTGTTCTTCACTTCTTCTCCTCCTTTGTCCTCCTCCTCTGGTCGTCATTGGGGCGGGCTCGCATCTCGCGTCGCGCCACCCGCGGGCTCGTCCGTCCTCCCGCCGGCGGCCCACCTCGGCGTCGGCCTTCCTGCTCGTGGTCGCGTCGCTGTAGCGTTCGGCTCGTTGTCGGGTCGGGCTCTCAAAAACGCGCTTCCTCTTCCTGTGTCGTCGTCGTCATCTTAAAGTCTCATTCCACCTCTCCCTTCGGCCGTGTGGTGCCGCTGTCGCTGTTGCTGTTTCTGCTGCTGCTGCTCACGGTGCTCAGAGATCAACTGGCTTCGTTGCGGCTGCTGCTGCTGCTAGCGGCAACGACGATGATGACGACGAGGACAACAACAACAACAATAACAGCAACAACACACAACAGCAATAGTAGTAGCAACAACAGCAACAAACGCAGCAGTAACAACAACAACAACAGAAACAGCAGCAGCGGATACAACAGCAACAAAAACAGCAATAATAGAAGCAACACACACAACAGCAACAGACACAACAGCAACAACAACAACGACTACAACAACATTAACAACAACAGCAGACACAACAACAACGACTACAACAACATTAGCAACAACAACAACAACAGCGGCCGCTACCATCATCACTACTAGTGAAGTTCTCAGTGGTCGATGATTATCCACCTCGCACGACCACACGTTCACCAGCGCCTCATGCGCCCCCGGCTATATTGGGCGGCGTGTCGATAGCGACACGCTAGATGAAGTCGTGCCATATGTGGTAAAATCAGAAGAAGGGCGGCGTTGCCAACTGTACGACCATGTCAGCAGAACCATCGTCAGCAGCAGCAACGGCAACCTCATCAGATTAAACCGCTAAAAAAATGACAATGTCATCAAAAACACCAAGAGCAACAACAACAACAACAGCAACGAACTCCACCGTTCTTGATTGAAGTAGAACAAATGTCGGGATAATGCCTATTCTCGCTTCAATCGTAGATTAAGCACCTTCCAGTTCGTCGTACTTTGCTGCTAGGTGACGAACGTACCGCAGTTCGAACTAGAACTGTGATAGCAGTCTATTCAGTCTAGCTAGCACCGCTACAGCCTCCGGATTCCGTAGCAATCGCGTTTGCGTCAATGATCCTCAGAATAATGCAGTAAATTTACAATTTACTGCATTATTCTGCAATATTATTTCCGCTTGGAGCGACTTTAATTAAGTTGGTTTGCGATATTTTTATCGGACTTGCTGATTGGGCGATGGTCTTAGTGGGATAAGCGATATGGCGCGCGAATCAATCTATCGATCGATGAAGTCATTTTCCGTGCCAGAGTCTTCAAGCTCCATTACGAGCGTCGAGAGATCAGGTTATGTACTGAACTATAAGAACTAAATATGCTGGTTAAACACAAACGTGTTACAATACTAGTCGTATCAGTAGTGGGTAGTTCGAACAAGGCTAAACGAGACAACGCGAATAGATTAGATAGGTCCATTAGATGGTCACGAAGAAGTCGACCCGACTCATATCCATTCATCCTCGCCCAAGATGACGGGGCTGGTGTATATAAGCGCTCGAGAGCGGCATGGCTCGCACGAGTCGCCGTACGAGGTTACGTAGTCAAAAGCTTGTTTTTAATTATACATTATATGTCAGTTCATTTATATAGCTTTGATCTGTTAGCGCTTTAGAGTGAACAATTGGAGCCAACGCGTGGCGACGGGTTCTTGAACCCATTATTTCTTTGTAATTAGGTCTTCTTTGTTAGGGTTACCACATAGTTTTTAGCTTTAGATTTTACAACTAAAAATTAGACTATAGATACATCACTTTTAAACTCAGATTCAATTTAGGACATTTGATCGATGTAGCCAAAAGTTCATACCAACTAAATATAAGAGCCTCTATTAGCGTATATGCTTGTATGCGGAAAAACTCCTCAAACGCGGTTGCTCTGTGGACCAAGTAATAGTTAGTTTTTCTGACTAATTGACCGAGAAGACAAAAATGAATGAGTGAAAATTCGGAGCGCGTCAAAAAAGAACAAGTTGGATTGACCGTTCACTGAACACACTACATACACGTTTTGAAATAAAACTGTCTCAATACGATGTCAATATGAAACGCTAACACACACATTTAGCGCATAATTTGTGAATTATGCGCTATTAAAAACTTGAAATACCCTAAAAACCACGTTTTTTGTGCATGTTTATGTATATATACGAGTATATACACACACGTGACGACGTTCTACGGCATGAGAAGATGCTGAAAGATATATAAGAGCGGTAACGCAAGCGAATGACTTAGTACAGAAATCCAGACCAGAGGAAAAGATGGAACTGCAGCCTAGCGCCAATTTCATCGTATACAATCCAGTGGAAAGTGGAAAATAGGTATCACCTAAAGCAAGCTGCTGAAAACGAGAGTCTACCTTGCCAATGTCTAGAATCTGAGTGTTCAATTGTACCTAAGCCCAACCGGAAATTTGCACGTAGGGTAAGCTGCGGAGAAAGCAGTGCTTGCTGTAGTGGGCCTGCCTGAGAGTCAAAAGAGTTCGCGTGAGGTAAAGAAGACTGCAAGTTATAATGGCAAAGTCAATTGCACTGATTGCAGCCCCTATTGTATTTTAACAACAGCAATAAAGACTAAGAGGGGGAGAAAGATGCTGCGCGGCAGCCAGAGATACTGGTCGTCCAGGTTCAGCACATATCAAACAGTGCCGACAGAAGTCACGATAGCTCTGCAGTAGGACAGTGCCTTGTGATTCCCCATTTACCCAATTGCTCAGCTTACCAGCTCCTGACATTTTACCGATGGGCTAAGTGCTTGGGATGGCATTGAAGTCGAGAACCGCGAGGGGGCTAGAAGAGAGGCTTATCCAGAACCTCTAGTCTTGTTTTCGAGAATAACGCGAAGAGGTAACCGATCACTTTACGCGAGTTCGGGTCACGAATATAACCAGTAGAACCGGCTTATATCTTCTCCGCGCTCTGTGAGACGCACGAGAGCGATGATATAACCCAGACGCTTGCGTGCTGTACACATTTCGTGTAGAAAAATGTACACGTAAGGGGACACTAGCGTGTTATTTTTGTGTGTGGTTTTGATTATTAGCTAAGTATAGCTAAATACTAGCGACAAAAAGGTGTGTAGGTGTCTGAAAGAAAAGCGTTAAATACATTTGAAACGTCAACGAAGGGCAACGAGAATGCAACAATAGCCAGACAATGAAGACACCTGCCCGAAGAGCTCGGGGGCCATCAGAGAGACGGTTGAGAACGTAAACGTTAGGTCGGCTGGCTGACCAGTGCTAAAAATCTTACAGCGCACAGTGTCGTTGACCTCAAATCGCATAACCCAATAACGATATAAATATATACTATGGTTGTGTATTCAATAAGCCGACCGAGATAAGCAACACATTTCTGCTAGCACCTTCAGGCTTCGTTTTCGGTCATATTTTTTGCCATATATATTCCGAATAGTCGTAGTGAAAGTATTATTACTATTATTATTATTATGGTTGTACGATGTGTTTATCTGTCGTTCCCGGCCTGTCCCACAAGTCGATTAAGACGGCAAGATATGATGTGCCAACGACTAGACCTTACTACTTACTTTATTGTATATGTTGTACTAAGCCCACCTGCTGCTGCTGCTGTTGTGTTTTTATAGTAGTCGCTAACATCGCACATACTAGCAGATGATGAAGGAAGAACCGCACATACACAAACTAGCAGATGAAGGCTGGATAGATTGCCGCCAGGCCGGCATCTAAGCATATGTGGCCTCATGCTGCTCTAAGCACACTTGGCTTGTATTGCGACCCTACGTAGCGTAGGGTCGACGGCCTGTTGTAGCCTCTGAGCCTGTTTTTCTGACTGTGGTACGTCTAGGCCGTAAGTCTGCCGGTACACTACGAGTAAGCAGTATTATTACTACTACTACTACTATGACTACTAAATCGCATCAACGGTAGCTAGCCAGCCAGAAGCGCCAGAGAAGCGTCGATGTCCTTTGAAGCAACGACGGACGACCGACGACCTATTACGCCGGTAGGCGGCGGAGACAACAGCAACGTCAGCTACGAAGCGACGAAGCACCAAAGTGGTGCACCGGGGGTGCCTTCGAAACCAGCTGCGCATCCCTGATCGCTGGTATCGCTGAAGCCGCGGACGAGTCAGCCGTGCGCCCCCGTCCGCTCGCTCGCCCAAGCGCGGCCTTCCCTGACTGACGGTCACTGACGGGGGAGGCGGCCTGCTGGTGGCGGGGGCACTACTATTATCACGATGTTTAGCCGACAACATCGTGTTTAGATGTTCATTCTTCTCCTCTTTCTCCTTCTCCTCACCCCCGGTGTCATTTGACATTAAATGAGTTCCGGCTTGCTGCTGCTGCCCCGGCCAGGGCCTGGAGGGGGGGGGGGGGGGGGGAGTGGGTTCTATCTAGGCTCTGCTGGACTCATCCGCACCGGTCCAACCTCTAAGCTCTCTAAACTTAGCTTTAGCCCTACGCCATTCCTCCAACTTCACTCGGTTATGGTTTCACGGCGGCAACAGCAGCAGTCGCAGCCGCCATGCTACGGCTACCCCACTGCTTCTGCTGCTACCCCATCGTCCTTACTGCCACCCCATCGCCCCTGTTGCCACCCCACCGCCCCTGCTGCGACCACCCCACGGCGCCTGCCGCTGCCGCCCACTTCATTGGTGCGTTGCGTATTGTATCCCGTACGAAAAACACCGCAAGAGCACGGCGAATGATGACGCCACAGAGACAAGAAGCAAAACGACCACGCTAATCATCAGCCGTAGATGATGATTAGGATGGTAATACGGATGATGATGATGATGGTGATCATTCCTGCTCATATCTCTCATACTCTATCTGCCTTATCTATCCGCGTCGTTCTTATGCGTGTCGGGCTTATCTCGCGTCGCCGTCCGCTATGCCGACTTGGCCTGTATTAGTTGCTAATAGGTCGTAAGAAGGATTAGCAAACGGTCGTAAGAAGGATTGGCAAACGGTCGGAGTAGCAGCGGCAGCAACAATGACAATAACGACGACGACGGCAACAACAACAACAGCAACAACAACGACAACATTAACAACAAGAGTAATGACGATGACAACAACGACGACAACAATAATAACAATGACGGCAACAACAACAACTACAACAACAATCAGAGTAATAACGACGACGTCAACTACAACAAAACAGCAGCAGCAGCAGCAGCAACAACAGCAGCAACAGAAACAAAAGCTACACAAATCAACAATCACGTGAAGGGTGCTATGGGTCGAGGGAAATATTGAGTATCCGGAATAGAGCGCTCTTTTGCCCACATCATGCCATCAGCGTGGAGCTATTAACAGCTTCCCCCGCCGAGACCAGCAGCCGCAGTAAATCGTATGCGTCTACCATTGCCCTATAGTGCTATCATCGCCGGCCACGGATTGAAGCTGGCAGCCCGTCAAAAACACCTGCCACTGACGACAATGGCGCGCCGCTGAATGCTGAATGACAACGATGAATGCTGTTCTGTTCGACACGAGTCGTAGTTCTTTATCAGGTAAACATTTTGCTGTCAGTAAGAGTAGGAGAGTCGCAACAGTAATTTGAATTTAGTGGACATATTTTATTTACCAAAAAAGTAAGAACGAAAATGATGAACATTTGTTTACGCTGATTGACACTTATACAATATATATATATATATATATATATATATATATATATATATATATATATATATATATATAGGGTCTACCAGTCTAATTCGTCCAACAAATCTTGGGGTCTAGCACAACTCGGCCGAAAAAAATAATTTTTCCAATGGAACAAAACGACGGAATTGTTTTCTTTTTGAGTGAGAGCCAAATTATCAAACGTGCTTGTATCAAGGTTTTTATCCTGTCATATTTGTATTAAGTCTGCGATTGCGAGGGTCCCAGTCATCCTATCGACACAAATCATACCTGAGTGTTTGGAGAAAAATGTTGCACCTGTTGAATTTCATCCCACATTAGCTCAAAGCAGAACAAATGTTGCATTGAAAATGATTCTCAAGAAATGTAATTCTTTACAATTCTTTTAATTTGGTGTCGTTTATGTTCAGTTACCCATTTTCTAGAAAACATTACTGCCTCCTTGTTTTATTGGACAAAAATACTTTTTTGCCGAGTAATACTAGCTTTCAAAGTTTGTTGGACCAATATACCAAACGTCCTCTCTCTATATATATATACAGGTAGTTCAATAAGTTCTTAGAATGAGCTTTTTAGAATTCGAATTTTAGCGCGCTTCCACCGCTATTAGGAACTGCAACTTTTCGACTGCCAGCAGTCAAAACATTATGGTGATTGGCCGTTGCGATTTCGTTTGATCGCTTTTCCCGTGCAACGTATCAGCGTGATTTTGAAAAAATGAGAAAAAAGAGTTTCGAGTGGTTATCAAGCATTTTATTTCAAAGGTTGGAATGCGACCCAAGTGAAAACTGAGTTAGACGAGGTGTACGGTGACTCTGCGCCATGTTTTGCCACTGTTTCCAACTGGATTAATGAGTTAAAAAGAGGTCGCAGGAGCACCGGGATGAACTACGTTCAAAACGCCCAAAAACGGCAACTGATTAGGAAAACGTGGAAAAGGTGCGGAAAATCATTGCCGCAGATAAGCGAGTGAACATTAGGGAGATAGCGGAGGCCTTGGGGATTAGTTTGGGTAGTGTGCATTTCATCCTGCACGAAAACTTGAAGATGAAAGTGCTCAGAGAAAAATGGCTGCCGCATTTGCTCAACCAAGGCCAAAAAAAACGCGCCTGTTTTCGCTTCACAGCGAAATTTGGCCAAGAGGTCGAACAATCCGTCGGATTTTTGGCGCAGATTCATGACCGTCGATGAAAGCTGGGTCCATCACTACACTCCCGAGACCCAAGAAGCATCTTGCCAATGGTGTGCACCTGATGAAGGACCTCCGAAGAGGGTGCGGACAACGGCATTGACCGGAAAGGTGATGGCTACAGTTTTTTAAGACCAACGTAGAATAATGCTGGTCGACTACCTTGAGAGCGGTAAAACGATCACAGGAGAATATTAGGCAAGACTGTTAGACTGCCTTTAGCAAGAACTCATCGTGAAACGGCCCGCTTTGCAGAAGAAGGTTGTCTTGTTTCACCAGGACAATGCTCCTGCACACAAGTCCCGGCAAGCATCGGCAAAACTGGCCCAACTGAGGTTCGAACTTATTGAACAACCTTCCTATTCTCCAGACCTGGCCCCCTCTGATTATTTCCTCTTCGGACATTTGAAGAATAGTCTCGGTGGAAAGCGTTGGTCCAGCAATGAAGAGGTTAAGGCTGCTGTCAATGCCTATTTTCAGTCTAAAGACGCGGAATTCTACTTAAGAGGTATAAAAGCTCTGAAATCTTGGTGGGAAAAGTGTATTGAGCATCTCGGGGAGTATATCGAATAAGATAAATTTAAAAACATGATTTGGAAAATTCTTGGTTTTCATTCTAAGAACTTATTGAACTACCTGTATATATATATATATATATTATATTTCGTCTTGCCATAAAAATGTCCATGTTGTCTTTTGATATACGTCAATGCAAAGGTTAGGTTATATTGGTACGCACGTAAATAGTATACATTTAAAAAAAAACCACGACCCTTGCAGGCCGCTAGTAGCGAGCACGTCTTTGAACTCTGCCGGCTTGAACGCTGACGGGCTGGAGCAACCGGGTACACTACATTAAAGAAGGTCGTACGATTTCCTCAAACTCCCTAGATTGCCAAATTGTTTTTAATGTCTAGCGAATAACTGCAGCAGCAATGTGTTTGGTCGATTAAAGTGACATCAATGTCTGCACCATTCCAGGACGACGAAACGAAAGCGTTGGCAGACGCCATTACGGTGACAAAGACATGTGACGCGGTTGCCAAAACTAAATATGTACAAAAAATCATACTTTCTCGCTTGATCTTTCCCTCGATTATATCGCTACAAATGTAGCAGTGTAATTCATATTGATGGCTTTCTTGCGGGCCTGTCGCACTTCAACTGCCATGCCAAGAGACAGGGCAGTGCGCGCTTGTTGCACCTGTCCGGGTACAAATGCTTCGAGACACGTGTATATGTATCCATCATCAACATCCATAGCTCATCAACTGTAGATAGCTCTGAAAAACAGTCGTCGTTGAGGACGTCGTCAACGCAGCATCGACCGACGTCGACGGCAGTTAAAACGACCATACTACCAACAATGTCCACGTACCAAACATTATAAGTGGAACAACTAGATAGACCATGAATGACAACACACCACTAATAGTGCATCAAGACGACGCCCCTGCAACGGTTCGTTAATTTGGCAGAACCAGTACGGCGTTGTTTAAAGCAGGATTAGGTACACATACACATATGTACATTTATAGCTATGATTATATGTATATATATATATATATATATATATATATTTGGACCGACATAGCCCGCCGGCAAATTTATTTGTCCATGTTGTCTGTTATCACAATATATATATATATATATATATATATTTTTTTTTTTTCGTAAGGCATATGCCCGTGTACGTTTTTTTCATGTCATGGCTAATTTTTAAATCCACTTTGGCATTTACCTTGTCTAAATTGGAAACCATGCAAACCAATTTAAGAGTGGCCGGTCTGGGTCTCGAACCCGAGTCCTCCCTAATGCAAGGCAAATACTTTGCCACTAAGCCATCTTGCTTGGTACATACAAGGCGACACTATTTTTGTGGCCAAAACGCTAGGGTATGGTCAAGCTCGGTAAAATCATTTTTGCCAATAGAAAAGAGGAGCGGAAATGCTTCTTATATGAATGAGATAATTTTTTAATGATTTTTTTGGAATTGTGATTATAGGAGTGGCTGTCCCGACACACGTTTACAAAATGTACGATTGTAAGAGAACGCATTCCTCAATTGAAGAACTGAGCATACCGGCGCGTTCGGGAGGAAATTATACATTTTCGAAAATATGCCCGATTTTAGCTAGCGCAATAACTATTGTGATATTAAGTAGAGTTTGCAAAATTGTAATTTTACTTTTGCATGTTTGAACTTCCCCACCCAGGTTTTCAAATGTTTTCCATTACGCGCGTACAGCCAATACGCCCAGACGAACGTGCATCTTAAGTGAATCATTTTGATACCTGAAATTGGTAGAGCTGACATCTGTGGTTGCAAAGTAACACCAATCTCCCTATAGCCATATCGGGTGTGAGCACATACATGCAGCTCCTATGTTCGCTTTCTTTGTCAATGAAGTCACTCGTCAAACCTGTAAGAGTTCAGAAAAACATTTATTTACTTCAAATCTTGCTCAAACGAATGTCCGCCAGCACACTGAGCTTTTTGTCTGAAGGATAGCAGTCTTCGTTAAGCAGCGCGGGCATAGATAGCGTCGGTTGGAGGCAATGGCGAAGCAAGCTAAAGACATGCCGGGAGATAGAAGATGCCGTAACCCCAGTAACGAAGACGCGGAAAGTCTCTAAATTCACGGGCAACCTGTGATATTGTGACGAAGTTAGACACAATGTATCAACAGAACAGCCAACTACTGGCGCCGTCGATTGATAAATAATGCGTAGTTTTAGCAGATCAATCAGCGGCGAGGACAGGTGGAACGTTCAAGATGCCGAATGTTCGGGAAGGTCCGATTCCATCGTTTAACTTTATTACTCTACGAACGCTACGGTGTCCCTTGAGTGAATAAACAGGCCGCCCGGCTGTGCTACGCGCTAGACGTACGTTGTGTGTTGTTGTTCATCGTTTCTCGCGAGTCCCTCGCGTTGTAGCAACCGTCTAGCTAAGTCTACATTTTCTAATTAATTCCATTAAAAATGCAGGCGGTTCTACTACGTGTATCGTGATGGGCCGATTTACACATGCCCTTTTTTATGATAAAGCAGACAGTAACGCGAGTCTTACATACCGGTTGTACGCAGAGCGTTTTCCACACCGACGGATACCTGGCAGGAAAATGTTTTTGAGACTTCATCGTTTGATCTGCGAAACTGGATCATCTCAAGGCCGTCATTACGAAGCCGGACAACCGCGGACAGTGAGAAGCCCAAATACGCGTTCTGGCGCAAGCATTAGGCAGATGGCTAGAAGTGTCGGTGTACGTCGTGCTACTGTTCAAGAGGTGCCAAATGAATCAGGGTTACATCCATGCCGGTTGCAGCGAGTTTATGCCTTGAGGGATTCTGATTGCCAGCCACGCATTCATTAGCATAGGGGGCAACTATCTTTCCGCACCTCACATATCTCCAGATAGGTTAAATAGACCAACATACTACATGTTTCTCAGCATAACCTTGCGAGAATACTTGGCAAACATTCCACAGAGTATTCAATCAAGAATGTGGTTTCAGCACGATGGTGCCCCTTCCGGTACGGTATTATCCTTCGCCAATCGCTGGATTTGCTAGGGCAGTCCACAAGTTTGGCCGCCGCGATCGCCCGATCTGTCCAGTCTTGAATTTTTTCTTTGGGGCCATCTAAAGGATGTAGTCTATGCAACTCCCGTTGAGCCTCCTATGGATCTGATCGGCAGAATAGTTGCTGCTGGGAGAACCATTCGGGAGGCGCCTGGAATCTTTGAACGCGTGCAACGCGAGCTTTGCCATCGATGTTGAATGTGCTTATTGGCTGGCGGGCATTCGTTTGAGCAAGATTTAAAGTAAATAAATGTTTTTTTCTCACTCTTATATCCAATATCATCATTATTACATCATCCACGTGATCTTCGTTTTGCACATGATCTTTGTTCTAGCCCCTGGGCAACCTCCGCAGTACAGAGGCTGCGTGCTTTTGCAAGTCCTCATGACTAAAGCTACGTGTTTCATTCATTCATTACCACTACCATCACCACCACCACCATTATCGTCATCAATAACAACACGACATTCACGATCGCATCAGCAAATGGAAATTGTTTAACTCCGCGTTTTCTGTGCGTCAGTCAGATGAGGCCGTGACGCAGACTCTATACCGGCTTGGGACGTGCCTCCATAGTAATGCGGAACGTAAGCGACTTTGAGAGTGCCAATCATGTACGTACATAGTCGACAAAATCACAATGGTGAGTCTCGATCGATAATAGGCTGCCCGTCAGCAACAAAACGTTGGATCGTTGTCAACCGGTCAAAATAAAGCTCTCAGCTATTAAAGATTTTTTTTTATTCGCTGTCTTTCCTCGTTTGTAGCGGTATGGTATCGTTAGGTGGTGGCTCTGTTGCGTCGTCGGTGGTCTCTTGTTGTAGTCAATCAGAACACTTTTTAAATCAAACCACATTATTTGACTAATCACTCACCGTTCTCTTCGTCATCAGAATTTATGTATCAATTGCATCGTTACCCCCTTTCTATTTTGAGAAAATATTGAGATTTCACGGATTCATAGCTCTGGGTACAGTTCACGTTATATCCTACAAGCCTTGGCGCAACATATGCCCTGGCCCCCGCGGGGGCCAGAAAACTCTGCGCAGCGACCACAACGGCAACTGTGCAGCACCGGCGAGGTCAATACGTTGCGACACCGATGATGCAAAGCATCTCGTTGAGGTATGTCGCTGTTCTCCGTCGAACCGGCACTGGCTGATACTGGTTCTGAGTCTTGAATCCACGGCTGACCTGCGCCATGCTGAAGAATGCGGCTTTTCGGCGGCAGCTCGTTAAGCAGTTTAGAGACAAAGTTCAAAGTTCGAAAAATATGCTCTCCGAGCTGCAATATAAGCTAGTTTTTTTTTGTGAATTATTAAGATCGTATTAAAAAATATCGTCGTCGCTCACAATTTAGAATATTTTGATGGAGTGAACATGCAAAGGCACAGGTGAGACCCATACATTTTATTATGGGTCTCGTTATTATTCGCCAGTTTGGGTGTCCCCTTCATCAGAGTCATCGTTGATAAGGGCCACAACCGAGTTAGGCTTTGGCACGTGTTGCTCGGTAAGCCTACAAAACATTATATGCGTAATAGTATGCATTTCCCTCTTATACAAAACAGCGACAACAAGTAGCAGTAGTAAAAGTGAATCAGATTGCTTTGATTCCTGCTGTTGCCGTAGATCTGGTGTCGTGGTCGTGGTTGTCGTCGTTGTTGTTGGTCGTAGTATTGTTGATGCTGTTGCTTTTGTTGTTGTTGTTGTTGTTGTTGTCGCCGTCACCGTGTGCAATGGCGGCGGCGGCGGCGGCGGCTACGGAGGCGTTGTTAATGAAACGACGCTGCCAAGGCGACGACGGGCACACGCCGCTGACGAGCTTTTTGATGCGATCGTCGCATGGTGATGCTGATTGGATCTTCCCTCTTTGTCACCTTCGTGCCGTAATGATGTGTGACACAGTTAAGCTATTGCGTTAGTTTAGCTTAGCGATCGGCAGCGAGCATACAAGCGACTATCGCTGACAACAATGAAAGCTAACAACAAGCTGACGACTCGTAGCTGCAGGAGCAGCAGCAGCAGAAACAATAACAACAACGACAACGACAGCAGCAGCAGCAGCAATGATTCCAACAACAGCCGTAACAACAACAACGACAGCAGCAATGACTCCAACAACAGCCGCAACAACAACAACATCAACAGCAACAACAACAGCAACAACAACAACAACAACAACAACAACAGTAGTATCTCGTAGCGATCAATCACGATAAACAATCACAGCAACAACCACACGCAACGACAAACAATCATTATAAGGACGACGACCATGGCGCTGACAACAACGACGACATCAATAATCACATCAACAACAACAGCGACCGCAACAACAACAACAACAACAACAACAATGGCAGCAGATGTCCGTCACGGTCGCAAACAAGGCGAAAAGAGATAACCATCACCTATTCGAAACGATGCTGGATAGCTTGCTAAATAGATGTCTGACTGGCTGACCAACTGGCAGACTAATTAAGATAACACACTAATTAAGTAACGCCTGAGCTAACCAAATCAAGCGTCGTAGTTAGCCATCCAGCTTCCAGCAGCAAACCGGCAGCGGTCGGCTCACGGTAGCGCGATTTGACATGCGGCGGTTTGTTTGCAAAACCTGCGGTGCCAATCATTGCCCTCACTTGCTGGTAATGCTGTTCCTCGTTAGGGCTTCTTCTAGTCCGTTTGTCCATTTTATGTTTATTTTCCAAGTTTATTCGCCGTAAATTAGTAGAATAGTACATTTTTTCACATATCATTTTGTAGGCTAACACTGTCCCAGGGACTGCCGGGAAACCTTCATGTCAGCTTAGCGGTCGCGAAGGCGCAAAGGGCGGCTAGTGACATTGCTCGCCTGTTGCCCAACACGCACTGCCCCAGAGATAGCCAACGGAGACTCCTGATGTCCGTGTCCGAGTCCATGATTCACTTTGGCTGGCCAGTTTGGATGTCCCCTACAGTGAACACGGACGCTACGATGAAGCTCTTGAGGAAGGTTCAGCGGATCGGCGCCCTTCGTACCATTCGGGGGTATCGCACCATCAGTACGGCGGTACTCGCAGTACTCGCTCCTGTTGGCAGAGACAGTGCCCTGGGACCTAAAAAGCAGTCGAACGACAGCGCCTGTAAAATGACCCAGCTAAGGAATTCGAAGATGAACACTCGATCGGTAGCAGAAGGAGTGGGACAGAATCTCGAACAGACAACCAGGAGCGCCTGTGATGGACCTTATTCCGAACGTCCGCCGCGATGGATGAATCGCCCTAGGGCTCGTCTTATTTACCACCTAATACAGGTTTTCACAAGTCACGGCGATTTCCAGGTGTATTTAAACCAGATAGGAAAAGTTGACCCAACAGCAATGTCTGTACTTTGACGAGGTGGACTCTCCGGAACATACGGTCTGCGATGCGCCGCATGGGCCAAGCCCAGACGAGGCATGCCCAGAAAGGAGACGCTGGAAGAGCTAGTCGCACGCATGCTTACGTCGGTCAAAAACTAGGATGCGGCTGCAAAGTCAATTCAACGTATTATGAAGTCGCTTGCCACTCCATAAGCAGGACATAACGATTTAAAGCTTCCGAGACCTCCCCGCCGCCTGTGCATAGTTACTCTTCTGTGTCAAGGATCGGGCAGGCCGGAGAGTCATCTTAAAGGGGATACTTATATGTAGGCACTGTCGTGCATATGTGCAGGGTTTTAGTGGGTATTGTCTCACGTTTACGACTCGACTCTTGCCAAGCGCCAAGACTTGCTGGTAAGACTTGATGTTTGGTGGCTGAGTCCCACACTATCTGACCGTAAGCATGTTAAGTGGACAGCCAATCTCTGTCTGCGTTTACTCAGTTGTACGTATGTTTATTTTAAGTCCTAAACCCCCTAAAAAGGCTAAAAGTATCGTTGACACTTGACTGTAGTGTCGATGTCTTGATAAACAGGGACTATGTGATAACGGACTATATTGCAGTATCTACAATAGTTACATACGCACACTTCTATTTCGTAACGATTTCTCCTCAAGCGTATGAGATGATGGTAACCATGGCATTCTGTTCGTCATATTACACATCTGTTTCTCTGTGACAGCAATTTCCACCTATCACTGCAGAAAGCAGGCCCCTTGACATAGAGGTTCAGTACAAATGACATGTTGCGATTCTCTCTAATTTCTCTGTAGGCTTTTTTTTAGATCTAGGGCCTAAGTGGAGCTGGTGAGCGACCCTGCCAATAGAAGCCCCTGCTTCAATTTCAGCGACAATATATATATATATATATATATATATATATATATTATTCTAAAATAATACTAATATATATATTATTCTAAATAGAAACTAAGATTCAGCATGGTGCCGAGTTAAGACGAGGGCAGAGCTTTGAGCCAACCTCCGCTAATAGGGATCTTGAGCCACTAAAAACACGGCGCTATCTACTTTAACTCTCACCAAAGCAGGCAAAGTGAGTAAAAGTAGTTTTCGAGATCGTTTGCGGCCCGGCCCACCTGCAACGATGCCCACGTCCGCAGGGATCCAACTGTTGTTGTCCCATCATATTTAATAAAAACGGTAAGTTATATAATCATGTTCATCCGACTACCAGTCAATGTTATTATCATCTCTCAAATAAAGCAATTGTGAGGTGTAAACGGGCATTTTCGCAAGTTGGTCGAGCCTATGACGCTGACAATGAAAGCTGCATTTCTGCTGCAGACAGCCAAAGACATCATGTGTAAACTGTCACTAGCGTCGATCGGTTGTTTCCACCATGCGTCGTGCAATAACCTTTAGGAACGTATTAGTCCCAACGCCGATAGGATGCAATGTCTTCAGGGTAAAAGTGCCTTTTAAATACCTCGAGAGATTTTTTTTATTATCTTTTCTTCCTCGAGTCTGCGTGTTCTACGACCCTCCCAGATTCAATTAAGCGCAATGTCGTGGCCCGGTCTGCGACCTCTCTGGTGTAGTTATTATTTGTGCTTGAATAATACGCCCTTCAGACTTCAGCCCTGTCAGTTATGGGTGCTCACACACAATGCGTTTAATTTTATATATGCAAATGCATGCGCGTATCTATATTTACAACTACGAGGTTATATCTACATAACTAACAATGATATATATATATATATATATATATAAGTTATAGGTATGGTGGATTAAGTCTCGTAGTTATATATATATATATATATATTTAAAGTGAGAGCAAGATAAGCCAGCAGGCCAGAGTCGAGGACAACGTTAACGGTTTAACCAACTGACGAGCCACAGGCGAGCATCGGCAAACTCACACGTGGCTACGATACGTCTTTAACCTGAACGGACACTATTGTAGGATCAAAAGTAAAGCTATTAACGCACACAGCTATCGTCGTGCGACGTCGATTGTGCGTAGTCTAAGTGTGGTGTGACAATTTTAAACGCTTGGTGCACATATCGTTCGCCATTGGTGGCTTCTTCTCCAGTCGCCCAGCTAATTAAACTATCTAAGCCATACAACGGAGCCTAGACGACAATTACGGGTATTGCCGCCCGGCAGCATCATTGTTCTCCCTCCGTCTGTTCGTGGGCTCTGTGGCGTTCCAACTGTGACGCCCCTGGGCCCGTCGTCCCTGGGCCCGGCGTCATTCCCTCACCACCCCTTCTCTATCGCTTTATCTCTCCTATCTGTCTCCTGTTCTGGCGTTCTCTCTGGCGCTTGTTTAGTTTGTTGGTGTCTTTCGCCCGCAAACCGCCTACCCATTTCGCTCTCGTCAACCACAACGGTGCAGGGGCTCGGTCTTCTGGTTAGCTGGACGACACAAGAATTGAAAACGTAACTAGCAACAAACAGCACATATAGATATACATATAAATATATAAAGAGGCGTTCGAAGCCTTCCCCCCCCCATTTTAAAGGTATTGTTGGCTAGCTATAGCTGAATCTATACTATACAATCGACCGATTTGAATAGATAACGACAACAAAAGTCGGACACAAAGAAAGTGCAGAAAGTGGACCTGCAAGCGATAAATAGATTGTTCGTTTTGATGATAGTAAGAGCGCTCACAAACTGCGCGTTACTCAGTCAGTCTTCTCCAAAGGGTCATGGTTCGGCGTCAGGTCATGAGTCTTTGAAATGCCAGAGACGGCGCCTATATATATATATATATATATATATATATTAAAGGCAACGCTTGCAGAGGCTGAACGTTGCCGTTTGATGTCAACTCTCATCTGTTGGCTCTCAGTAAGCCTAATAAGACAGACGAGTTTTCTGGTCACACCTATTTCGATCGAAACGACTTTCGTTTTACATTGCTATTGAAGTAAATCGATAAAAAGACACGATTTGCAAGACTTCTGGTACTCTTCTACTACGCCTACTACTAGTTCTTATGTTTGGGGGACTAAATCATTAGCCGTAAACTCCATAGTACTGCTAACAGAGGAATTCGGCGACTGGCGGATTTTCGGCTAGAGGTCAGATCACTAAACTTCCTAACTAATATATATATATATATATATATATATATATATATATATGTCGTCGAGCCCGTCTTTCTGCTTGCATTAATCTAGCCCTTTGTTGAGGATGTTCAAAGAACGCAAAATCTATATTTATATATTTTGCTTTGCTGTTGTTTTTTGCGAATTCTGTTTTAAACGACCACGTCGCATCTTTTGGCCGGCGTTGTATGTTCTTCGGAAGAAGCAGAATTTTCTTTTTTTGTCGCAGTTGCACATTTTATGCTCCTATGTCGGTCAAAAGCACCAGCGCCACAAATTTTAGTAATTTCACTCTCTCTCCGAAACAAGACTTCTCAGAGACCATGTTCCATTAAAAAAATATTTGGATTAACGAGCTCTACAACTACCTATATCGCTCTTGAAACGTCCTGGGAAACCCTGTACTCGTGTATATATATATATTATTCAACGAAATTTTATTATAATTTAGAAGAATATATATAATGCTTCAAGGCGTTGCTGCTCGTCGACCTAGTTGCTCCTTCTGTGCGCCGTAGCCGCTCTATCGCTCATGCCCGTGAGGAAGTCCTGCCCGCCCCCTGGCGCGAAGGTCCGGGTCCATCCAGTCTCTCATAGGTCCGAGCACTGAGGTTGCGTTACCTCTTTGGATCTCCAGGGACAGTTGCTGGGAGAAGAAGGCGTGCGCCCTCTTGTCCATCGTCGCCTGCCGTAACGCGTCGCCAACCCGAGAGATCAATGTTACCGTGAGGGGCCCAGGGCCACTCATCGTCTCGAACGCGAAAAGTGGTGCGCCCGACTTAGGTCCGCATACTTTCTTATCTTTGAGGTCTCAGCTCGCGAAACGGCAGTCCCCGGGCGGGACGCACCGGGACCGACAAGGGAAGGGGTCAGAGAGTCGGTCACCGTCGCATCCCACACCAGGGAACGACCCTTATAGAAGGGTATCAAAGTCATACCGTCGGGGCACTTACCGTCGTCTCTTTGAAGCCCAGGTGGTTCCAAGACGTATATATTTATATACATATTTATATATATATATATATATATATATATATATAAATAAACCTAACCAAGGTGACAATAAACGATTGAATTGAATGTATATATATAAATATGAGTATCTATAATCTAATTGTATATGTTGCCTGGTTTGTGCTTGTCCCAATTTGGGAGATTTGTACCTGAGGGATCCATACAGGCCAAATTTTAAAACAGACGGTTATGTCGGGACAAAAAGCACTACAGTAACAATCGCAAAGGTACACACAGACGCCAAGTACACCAACACAGGGAAGGGTGAACACGCGTACGAATAAGAATTCCAGACAGTTTCCTGCAGAGGATATACTTTGTTTCTTTAATAGAGCTAATGACAGCGATCAAAGAACCAACTTGATATTGTAAGGGAAAAATAGAAGAAAGTTAGCATAGAGAACTCCGCGCGATTTTACGATTTACTATATTCGGCTGTACCGGTGTCCCACATGCAAGTCTGTCTAAAGTAGTCTTAGGTTCACCAGTAGTAGTCCGTTAAGGATTGCCCTGAACTAAATGTAGCGTGTGTGCGTGACCGCGATCGACACTGAAAAGTATTTTGTGCTGGATTTTGCCATCTTTGTCGCGTTTCCTCTCCCAATGCTTTCCAACGACCGCTGTGACCGCTGATCTGAGATGGTTCTAATCTCAACGAAACCAAGCAGGTCTCTTGTGTTGATTCTGTCAATGAAAGGCATATATATATATATATATATAACTGTGGGCTAATAAAATAAATATGTGCGTGTGTGTGCGTATATATATATATATTTTTTTTGTGGAGGAGGGTGAATGCTTTTACGCACTGTCGCTACGAGTTTGGGGCATTATATATATATATATATATATATATATATATATGTATATGTATATGTATATATATATATACATTTCCCACGCGCAAGACACGGGACAGAGGAAAGAAGGCGTTGCGCCATGAACAAATTTGGTGTGTGCTTTGAAGTTGAACGAAGCCGTCATCGTCGTCGTCGACGGCGTTACCTATTAGCGATGCACACTGTTTAGGGATGCCGGTGAGGAGGCTGCGCCACGCGGTATGGCGGACAGCCGGCACTACACGACCAGCAGCAGCAACAACAAACGAACGAACGAACGTGCCAACTAGACAAAGCCGGCTTCATGACGCCGCGGCCGTAATGAATTGCTTCGTTCTCCGTCTCAGCGCAGCGTCGACGGGAGAGGCAGCGGCGCCGGCGGCGCTGTCGTCGTCGTCGTCTGTCGTGGAAACATCGCGTAAGTTCCGCATAGCAATCACACATCAATAACGGCCATAATCGGCCAAGCCGTATCAAAATCAGTAGCAGTAATAAGTAAGCAGTAGAGACCGCAGCAGCAGCAGCGGCAGCAGCAGCAGAAATATGGCGTCTCCAGACAGAGACGGTGACATACTTAGTCACCTCTAGGATGCTCGAGGTGGGGTTTAAATGAGAACAGGGCATCCGACCGGTGGAAGAGATACTGAGAAAGAGAAAAAACGAACTGGAAAGCCAGCGAGCTGAAATGGTTAGCCGACGAGCTGAAAGATGGCGGCTGAACGCCAACGCATTAGAACGAAACGTAATTATGAACGGAGCGCATCGAACAACCTCTATTTTCAGCGAAGTGAAATGAAAGTAGTTTCGATGAAAATTGTTGTAACATATTTTCAATCGATAAAAAACAACAGCAGCAGAAATAGTAATCGTATTCGACGAGTCCAGTGAAAGCCCCACTAATCATCTGGCGTTGTCCGGTGTTAATTATGTCTGTAGGAATAGACAGATAGATGACATAATTTAGTGGATGGTTAGGCGGCAAGGCGCAATTGCAGTGGCAAACTCGTATAGGCGTGTATATAAGTCTGTAGGCGTTTGTGAATGCCGCCAAAGACAACTCAGTGGCGATTATAAGGGAAGAATGCAACAAGAATAGGAAAAGGGGTGGCGGAATGAGAGAAGTGAGGAGAGGAAGGAGGTGAGGGGAGATGGTAGCGTTCACCTGCTTACCGACCCAAACCAACCTCGTTGTTCGTAACTCGTTGTTCTCCTAGAAACAGAAGGACGACAACTTCGATCTATATATATATATATATATATATATAGGTTGTAGGCACGGGTGTCATGCGCCTGGACGTTGGCTCATGTCTCTCAGATGTGCGATACAACACACAAACAAACTATAAAGAGACATGACGACGTCTGTGATCGCGTGGCGCGTCTTCTCCGCGAGAGGGGTCATGAGGTGGTTCGTGAGCGAGTATTCCGTCGACCGGGCGCACCGGGTCTAAAGCCCGACCTCGTAATAACAACGCCTACCGAGGTCTGGGTTTTAGATGCCGAGGTTTGCGGCCCAAACCGGGACCTGGAAAAAGCGCGGCCGGACAAGATTACCAAATATGACTTCGAGTTCCTAAGAGCGGCGCTCCCCGACCCGCAAAAACCTCGCAGATTCGGATCCTTCACTATCTCTATGAGTGATGTATGGGACTCCGAATCTGCGAGGACGCTCTTGGGGTTCGGCGTCACGAAGAGGAATCTTATGGATCTTACTGTTTTAACGTTGCAAGGAACCTTGAGGATATACCGCTCGCACCGGGTCCATAAGAGCGGGGGCTACCATCAAGCAAGGACACGGACAGCTGATTCTTAACCTCACGTGACACCTTTTCACCACCATTTTTATTAAGGCGAGCACTGCCGAGTGTGCAAACGTATTGTAAATGAGTAATAAATCATTACAATATTCAACTCAAACAAGTAATATAATATTAAAAAAAATATGTATATCGAAAGCTAGCGCTAGAAGAACATGCTGGTAATTTCACTAAGCCAATTTATGCTTCTGCCAGGTATCAGCGAACAAATGCAGCGCCGTGGAGCCTAGCGAAGTAATCACCAAGGGCCGTGAGGAGGAATACTAATAATAATAATAATTATTATTATTATTATTACAGGGCGTGTCAAGCTAGATAGTTGATATTTGTTTCCGGAGGCATCTTGTAAAAGACACGGGCGTAGGAAGGTTCGATATATCGTATGGAATAAAAGACAATATCAAATGTATCTTAACAAATCGAACACTGTAGGGGATCAGATCGCATGATACAGTCGTTTGGCAAGTCAGTAGCTAATTTTCTGGCTTTTCCGAACCTGTTTGGTCTGCATTGACAAGCTAGTAATGCAAGTAATTTCTCGCTTTCCGTCTGCCATAATGTATATATATATCGGATGTCCGATTATGTAGTACATTTAGAAGAAAAATGGCGCCGCGTGTGATAATCGACACAACTCCACCTACTTAAAGCTTCTGTCTTCTACATTAACCTGTTTTTCGCTTGCTGCTTAATGCGTTGAGCCACAAGCCCCGTAGAAGTGTTTCGCCGCCGCTTCAAACAATACGGACGGACAAGTGACGACTGCCACCGAATTCCGATTTGGCTGATGAATGCGCTCACTGTGGTGCGTTAATTGGATGTCTGCTTCATATACAGGTATTTATATAGTGTATGTATATATATATATATATATATATATATATATATATACATATATATATATATATATATATATATATATATATATATATATATATATATATATATATATATATATACAATATATAAAAATATATAAAATATATAAAATACAGGTGACCACTACACGAAGCTGATCCCCTCATGTTGGATCGTCCGGGGGTTATCTGGTGCCCTTTCGCAGCGGTAGCCTTATGAAACCGCGAGTGCGTGTTGTATATGATGCTGGCATGTTACGCAGAATCACGAGGTAAGGAATTCTTCTCCAGAGGGTTGGTGCGGGTTGGTAGCCCTCTTCGGTCCGTGATAGTGGGTCGAACTGGGCCGCCTGCTTGTCTGTCAATACACAATGGAACCGGCAGGGCACACGCGCTGTGGTCTGTGCTGGGGATCGCACTGTTGTGGCGGGATTGTGAGTATATCTATCTCTCTATAATACCTTTTTATCTCTCTCTCTCTGTCTCTCTCTCTCTTAACCATGATATGTTGGCGCAAAGTCACTATACAAAGTGTATATAATTGCGTTCACCTCTATGCTATACCGTACTACGACAGTTTGGAGCTAGGGGTCAACGCGGACAGTTTGTTCGGTTCAGAAAGCAGCACATGTTGCTGCCGGAGGGAAAGCAGCTCACTGCAGCAGTGGCAACTGCACTGATAGTCGTCAGCAGCAAGAACAATAACAGCAACAATCACAATCATCAACGTGCATCAACATCGTGCTCTCGTTTCTGTTTTCGGTCGTAAAGCGACGGTAAATGTGACACTTCGGCATTCGGTGTTGTAGATGTGTCAGTCGTCAATTAAGCTAGACTGACAGACTTCACACTTTGTTGACACGTCGGGATAAAAGTCGGTGTCTGTATTTATATTTGTTGTTGCTGTTGTTGTTGTTGTTGCTGGCGCTGATGTTGTTAATAGCCATGATGTGGTTGTTGTTGTTGTTGTTATTGTTGTTGCTGCTGTTATGGTCGTTAGCTACGTTACTGCTATGAACTGGTGCAGATCGGCAGGTGCCGAAGCCGGGCGGCAGCGCTGTGGTCGGTTACTATGAATGAAGTGACTGCTGAATGAAGTCCATCTTCTGTCCGCGGACGAAGACACGGCACACAAACGACGTAGAACAGTCTAGGCGCACCCATCCAGGCGTCATCACCACCACCACCGCCACCACGAGAAGCCAGGCTATCGCGCCTCGAGGACGCTTACATCGAATCGTGCAAGAGGAATGAGGTCATTACAAGCCGAGACAAAAATGGATAGAGAGGGATGGAAAGATAATAATAAATAAACAGAAGAACAAAAACAAGAAAGTACAATATTTTGACAAATTGTTGAATGGACTTCATTCGTGGATGGTACAGAGCCCCGACAGCAGAGTAGACTCCTGAAGATGCCCCAAGTTAAAAAGCTATTTTATGTCAAGATTTTTTCAACCAACTTTTTTTTGGGCCTAAACCTTACCCAACAGTCGATGTCCACAGAGCCGCTTTCATTGCATTGCTTCGTAAGACGGACCCCAATAAATACAAATGTGCAACAGTGGGGAACAGCAGTTTTTTCTAGCTTTTACTTTTACATTTTCCTACTATTACTGTTACTAGTGCTGCTAATAATAATTCATCACCATTATCATCATCGGCAATCTTTCATCAGCATCATTATCATCCAACATGCTCATTTGCATGTGCGTCATCGTGTTTCTCTCTATCGTTTCATTGAACGTTTCCGTTCGTGCTGCATGACTGTCTAAAATAATCCCAGAGCCGCATCAGACAGCGGGATAGATAGGAGCGGCCCTAGAAACGGCGAGTATCGAGTTAATTAATGTTGTGTCGCAATTATGGTTAGTAAGTACATCGCATTGGCCGTAGCACATTAGCCAATAGGAGTAGTTGTAGTGAGAGTATTTGTAGTGGATCTAACGGTTGTTGTTGCTAGTGATGCGGTTTATGTGTTACAATTATTGGTGTTCTTGCAGTTGCCACTGTTATTGTTGATGTTGTTCATTTTGTTATTGCTGTGTGTAGTTGTGGTCTTTGTTGTTGTTTTCGGTGTTATTGTTGATGTAGTAGTTATGTCGTTTTGATTTTCTATATAATGGTTTTTGTTGTTGTTGTTTTTGTTGACGTTTTGGTTTTTGTTGATGTTGCTGCTGTCATTGTGGTTTGTGGCTTGTGTTAATGTTGTTGTTGTTGTTGCCGTTGTTATCATTTTTGTTGTCCCTATGGCTACCATGTTGGTGTTGTTATTGTTAATGATGTTGCTAACATGATTGTTGATGTTGTTATTGATGCTTTGCCGTCGTTGTTGTTACAACTGCAAGAAGCTGTCCGCATGACTGCCATCGCCGTGACTAGTGATGCTAGTAAAAATAATAATAATAATAATAATAATAATAATAATAATAATCGCTTGCTGACCGACACCATTGGCTAGTCGTTGTTACTGTCAAGCGCTTTCCTCTTCCTTTATCTTCTTTCTCTGGAAAATCGTCGTTCGTCGGGCTGCGCTCAGTGCGCTATGCGGAATCGCGAAGTCTCGCTAAATCGCTCCTCCTCGGAGTTCTTCCGTTGTCCAACAGCTCCAGGAATCTGCGATTACTGCTTCTTTCTGCTTGTGTGGGGCGCTGCTGCACTGACCTACTAGACGATTCTCGGTTCGTCTACCGGTCTACGCAAGACAGACGCAGCTGCCGACAGTGACAACAACGGCAGCAGTAGCATGTTATTGTGTGTTCTGCTCTGATGAATATTCATATTAATAATCATCATCATCATCACTATCATTATTATATATTATAATACCGACTGTACTGGTGATGGGACAATGGTAGGAACATCCAAGCTACAGACGTACATTCCGGGACTAACATATATATATATATATATATATATATATATATATAATACAGTATAAGTGACTGACTTCAGTCAGAGTGCAATAAGCGCAGGTACTCGCCCGTCATGCAGCCGCCGTTAGAATTCCTGCCCATTGCTTTAGAAACGCTAGGAGGACCAGATTGATTCATTGACGTCGAGAATAATTAGCAGTGTTTGCAAGTGGCCTGATAAGTTGTCAACTGTGGGTTACAGGCGATCTGGTAAATTTATTTCATTTTCCCCAATTTCCAAGCAGAGGCTGGGTTTGGAAGTTTAACGGAAAACATCATCAGTCGCATTAGGTACCCTTATCAACTAACTGGCGTCAGCGGCCGGGTTGGAGAACTTTTACGGCTGATCTTGCCGTGTGTTACACGTAAAATAGGGCACAATTTATTAGAAACATTCTTTTACGCTATGACAACTACATTTTAGGTGCTCGTAATGGGCTAAGATGCCTGTGGCACGATATCGTCTAAATGCATTTGTCATCGCGTTCTCGGTACTGGAAATATATACTCTTCCTCTAGCAGATGTGTGTAACAACAACGGGGCAATGGCCACCACGTCCAACAAATACAACCAGCAAGGCCGGGTCTCGAACTTGCGATTGTTTTGTCAATCATGGTTGCCATGGCAACGCCCTGTTTCGAACGGTGCGTTAGCGGCCTAAACCACAACGTCCTTGATAACCGTATGTATTTATTTTAAAGTTTGGTAGAACTAGGCAAGAAAAATTCTTTTCCCAACGGAAATAGGGAGCGAAAACGTCCTGTTTAGAAGCGAGGATGAAATTTATAAAAGTAAGTTCATACTATTTTAGTAAAGTAGTTTAGTTAAGTTAGCTTTCTCCTACATACTTGTGCAAAATCCATGTTTGCGGGAGAGCCGGTTGCATTCTGCATAATCTAATAACAAATGACGGAAGCTAGCGGAAGCGAAATTGCGGGATTATGAAAAGTCATAAAAAGTCTAGATGTTGTTATGTCTTACGGTTAAACTTTCATGTTCAGAAACTTAAATGTTTGCCATTACGACCAAACATGTACACTCAAAAGATAATTCTCAGGCAATAGCAAATTTAATGCCCATCAGTTTCGTACCAAAGTGATGGTGCTGCGTTACGTAGTTGCCGCCATACCGAAAGTGAAGGCATGCATAATTGCTAGAATTTCGGCCTGATTTAGCAAGAAAATGGTATCAGAAAATTAGGTACATATTTTGAAGTTTGGTAGAATTCGGCTAGAAAATATGTTTTCCCAATGGAAGAAGGGGCCGAAAACGTCTCGGCAAAATTTTACGGTTCTGAACGTGAAAGCTTCAATGTAAAATATAACAACTATGTCTGTCGAAACAGCTCAGTTACTTGGTATTTACGTAGCGCAGCACCATCACTTTGGTACAAAAATTATGAGCATTCGATTTGCTATTGCCTTAAATGCCGAGAGATTTGTTTGACTTTTCTTAATTTCGCTATTAGTTGTTCGCTAGCTTGCGTCGGGTGTAGACTTCGCACAACTATGTAGGAGAAAGGCAAACACAGATAGCTTCTTTTTGAAAATTTCATCCTTATGCCTACACAAGATCCTTCCCTTCCTTCCATTAAAAAAAATATTTTCTTGCTGAGTTCTGCCATACCTTAAAATAAGTGCATGCGGTTATGGAAGACTATATATATTTATACATGCATACTCATGTATAAGTATATATGTATGTGTATATATATACATTCATGTATAAGTATACTTCGTCGTTATTTGAGATTTGTCTCCTTTATCCTCCACTATTTAGTAGATGGTAGTAATAGTAGTAATTATGCAATTAGGTAGACAATAGTTTGTTCATTCCATACATACGCGCTTTTATTGACACAGAACGGGGTGTTACGTAGAATAGAGTTGCCGCGCGTAGATCCGTTTCCTAAGTTTCCGGCACCAGTCAGCGGTCTAAGGCGTTTGAAACAAATTAAGCTATGTATCCGTTTGTTTGTATTTGTTTTTTTCTCTTTCTCTCTCTTGCCGTCTTAATACTTTACCGTGGTTCTCCGCAGCCAGCGCGAGCCAGCATGGTTTCGTCGTCACTTAAAGTAGACACTGCCTCCATCGATGGCATTGTAAGTCATCGTCGATGTCCATTTGAGGAGCCAGCAAAAGTGAGACTGTCTATATCCGCGACGGCGCGCCATAATTAAGCCTTGGACGGACGACTTGTCATCTTTTTTTCGAAGTATACCATTCCTCATATCCGCCTCATAGAAGGCTGCTTTGTCCGCCGCCGACGCGACGTAGGCCAGCTTTGGCTTGAAGGGCGTTGTCCTGTAAGCGCTGCGGGCTAGTTCAAAGCGGCTTCATAGGTACGCGACACGCATGCCAAATAGGCGAAACGAGAATGCAGGCAAACCATAGATAGAGCATCTAAGCAAAGGCACCGGCCGCACCCGCAGCAATATATGGTTAAAATTTTATGTATTTCTATGTGATTGTATAAAGGGTATGTATATATATATATATATATATATGATTAGCGTCTTTATATATATAAATATGCATATATATAAATATATATATATATATATATATATATATATATATATATATATATATATATATATATATATAAATATACACATATATATATATATATATATATATATATATATATATTTATTTATATATATATATGATAGTTGTGCTAAGCATGGAACAGTATGCGTTCAGATGGCTTTGCGGTACTGCAGTCGTCTATTCAATTATTTAAGACAACAGCTGCCTAAATTTGAATGCTAACGATCGGAACTTATTAAGGACACCTCATATAAAACCCAACGGGGTTAGCGGGGTAAAGGATCGACATCTAACGACGGCCTTTGCAGCTCACGGATTTCATCACGTTCTGTGCAACGTGGAGGGTTTTCATGAACCACAGGATGAATGTCAATGCAAACAATGCTGGAGCAAATGTGATCGATACCACGCCGCGGTATGCCCGGCGGTTAGGTCTATAGCAGAACTAGCAAAACGCTAGATTGTTGGCGTCTCAAAACTTTTTGATGTAACATAAACACATTCACCCAGTTTGGGTGTTAATAAAACAAATAAATATAAAACCCAACACACGCTGTTGGCTTTAATACCGAAGGCTAGGCTAATAGTCTGAGAGATGAGGTGTTTTATATAAGTTTGCCAATACATCCTCATACTAGCATCATGTGATATATATATATGTATATATATATATATATATATATATATATATATATATATATATATATATATATATATATATATATATTCAGATATCTGTATTCTTAGCAATTTGTATGTCACTCACCTTTTCATGATAAGGGTGAACAACTGTTAATGGAAAACCAGCATTCAGACGCGTTAAGAAGAGCGGATACCTCAACCTTCACCCGAAAGAACACCGAGTCACGATCAACGAGACGGCCCGGGTGATTAATACGCTCAGAGTGGCCTGAGCAGCACCCAGTACGTAGATTGTCCTCATAAGGTTATGCCGATAACTGAAGGGGCTGGCACGAAGCAAAAGAGATTGTCGCAAATTTAGTTATACTATACAAAGCTTCGATCTGGCTGTAATAAAGCCCAAGCAGAGCGTTGCTCTCCAGCACTAAAACAGCATCTGCAATCCAGGTTTGATAACCATCGAGCTGCCGTCATTGCATGCGCGCCAGGCATTCCCAAAACCTTCCATAAAAAACAAGTTTGCAAATCACACAAAACTGTATCTGTAGTAGCTACGGATAGTTTCGAGTAGAGTAGTACCATGCAACTTGCTAATTAAAAAGCGGACAGCAATGAAATCTCACGCATATGTTCATTTCGATAATTTTACGAGTATGAATGTATGTATATATATATATATATACATATATAATTTTTTTTTATGGGACTGTCTTCTCCGGACGGCAAATTTATTTAAGTTTAATAACTTTTCATTGAACTTGAAATTTCATTATTACATAAATTCAAACAATTATAACTGTTCAGGTAATCTTGCCGAAAAGGCTATCGACTGTGTCTGCCCTATATATATATATATATTTAAATACTGATAGACAGACATATATCGGTGCATTGGGTGTCTTGTTGAGCCATGCGGGTATGTTGCTCTATTCTAGTCTCATTTGTTGACTCTACATACGTAAATATATTGTTATGTCGACAACGAAGGCACACGCACCAAATAAGGGGTCAATAGTATGTAGATACGCTTCTTGCTTATATCTTCGGTGAACGTTCATTTACGTTAGCTTGCATTTGCTTTGACAATTCAGACTAAATGCACTCAATAAAGCACGTCTATCTAATATGCACATATAGATAACATATTAACTCGATGTTCATGTGTATGTACAGATACGCTAAACAAATATATATATATATATTCTTTGTTTATATACTTGCATGATACTATTCCATACATTGTGTATATATATATATATATATATATATATATAGCTGTAATATTTTGGTAAAATTAAATGCAATAAAGTGTCGTTTGATTTAAACAGGATCTAGCGGGTGATAAAGTTTTATAAAGCCATTTTCTTATGCAGGACGCCGGAAGGTTCACAAAATATTGATGGCTGTGAAACTGGCCGGTAGTTCCTTGCACTGGCACGATCGTTATAAACAGACATTACAATGCCAAGCACGACGTATGGAAAACCTTCATTATCAGACTCTTTAGCTATTAAACGGGCAAAAGTCCTAAAGGAGAGAGAGAGTCAGAGAGAGAGAGAAATAAGCAAAAGTGTTCGTCGACTTTCGCACTAACCAAATAGACGACAAAATTGCAAAGAGAACAAATGAAAACAAATGTACTATTTATAATCATAGCAATTATTACGCGACGTGTGCACATGTGGCGCTGGGGGTACTCCGTTAATGGTCAAAAATGTAAGTGTCTGGAAGCTGCGCTGGTAGTAAGCGTTTCGGTGCACACCGATGTTTTTTGGTGTGACCAACTCATGGCATGATGCTGCTAATGACGATGACGATGGTGATTAAGACACTAAGCGATGGCTATGCTCAACGTACCAATCAGAGATCTTATGGTAATGGTAATGGTGGTGATGGTGACATTCGGGACGACGTCATATCCAGATATGACGAGTAAGAAAACGAACCTGCAATGCAATTGATCAGCGCACACCGGACACATTTTCCGTGCAATGCTTGTGTGTGTGTGTGTTTTAAGCTTGGTTCAAGCTTGACCAGTAAGCGCGCGTTGGCCCGCCCCAATCGTACCGCAGTCAAGGCCAGTCCCCGTAAGGTTGGGCCGCTGGGCAGAAGCCGAAGTCAGAAACAATAGGGGGGGGGGGGGGGGCGCTAAGCCGACCTATTGGGGTAAGACGACGACTGACCCTTTGTCTACAGTTTTATACAGTGTGTGGACGCTGGTCCGCTGTTGTTGTTGCTGGTGCTGCTTCGGTGGTGGGGTCGGTTGCCCCCGACGCGATCGAGGCTTCCGATTTTAATCAGCTGGTTTTGGCAAATAAGGTCGAATGGTAGTGTCGTTGTCTCTACGATCTCTCGAGTCTCGAGTTATCTATGCGCGCATGTGCGTGTGTGTATATTTATTTGTGTCTTTGTGTGCCGCTGTCTCCCTGTTTTCTACTCCCGTCTCCCCATTTTCTCCCTGGCGCGCGTCATTCTCTCCGTCCTTCTCTGTCTTTCTTCCATATGCACCGTCTATACTCCTGCTCATTGTCATCGCCTCTGAGGTGGCATTGGTAGACATTTTAGGCAATACACAACAATGGTACTTTTGCCAGCCACAGAGTAGTATTGCGTCGTTGTGGTCGCCGTAACTTGCGGACGGACCTCGCAAATACATCGCAAGTGATCTAAAGGGAGCCACTCTGTTACGACTTACATAGCGCACCATCGTCGTTCATTGGCAACGACAAACGAAGCCACCTAGCAGGTGGATAGCATCGGATCTAGAAGCATACACACAAATAACTACATTAGCGGTAACAGCAGCACTTGCAGCGAAAATGCAGCACTAAAGATAGATAACGATATGTCGCAATGACAATAAGACGAATAACAATAACTGCATAAAAAACAGCAAAAACCACAGCAACACAAACCACTAAAGATCAACACGGTAGCGCGAGCTATGACGACGACAGTTTGTGGACAGTAACAACAACAACAGCAGTAAGATCATTCTATGACAAATTATAAAACAATAGCAATTATTATATTTAAAAAATATCCGTTTGCGGAAAGAAAACTTTTAAGGGTCCTCTAGGAATACCTATTTTTCGCCCCCAAACAACATTCAAGTCTAATAATAATAATAACACGCATCTCCGAAACAGTACAATGTTGTGATTGTGGCGGGAGCTGATATAGAGCGCTATATTTCGAGTGCTATTAAGGTCGGGACTAACCCGTGGGCAATGAGACCGTTCCAAGTTGTTCAAAAAGTACTGATAGTCGTGCCATCAGGATGTTCTAGAATGTTAAGTCATTTTTATCGTTTTAACACTGGACAAACAAAAAACAAGATCTAAAAGCACTGACCTTAAATGCTGCTAACCACAATACTGAGTTGCATTTGCCACGTGTTGTACACAAGGACCATAATCTGTCTATCCAACTTTTTATCATCTTTACGTATTTCAGTCAACTGAGTATGTACAGATAACGCGTTCCACCTTTGATTAGAGTATGATCATTGCGTCACTCGTATCCATTCCCCGACTGAATCCAAGCTGCACCGGCGGCCAGTTTACAGCAAATTTTGCTAATCGTCCGCTCAGGTGCGATGCTCTTGTAGATTTTAGGGTACACTTTGTTATGACAAAGTCTACACCTTTGAATTTACGGGCGGACCAATATAAGGGGAATTAATGGAGATATGCAAATTCTTAGGCATGCGCCCGCTACTCAGGACTTGATTAAAGAACGAGATTCTGACTATTTGATGACTACTGACGACATAATACAAATGTGCTACGGTGGGGCTTGAACCCACACACCTATGTGGCTCGTCCGGTTGCGAGGCGCAAACGAATGCACCGCGTCACCGGGCTCGGAGATCCGTCTATGAAGCAATGCGAAAAGCAGTCCCAGAGACGTTAAATCTTGGCTGAAAGCCAGCTCAGAAAGTAGTCCAATCACTAATGACCTGATACCATTTGTGCTATTCATTAAGCCTTTATTCGTGGCTGTAATGCGTTGGCACAACGCAGGGCGGCTGTGAATACGGCATCGTTCACTTTAGAATATGGTAACTCGAACCCTGCTAGCGCATCGCCATTGCACCAAGGCCAGTTATGCATGCAGTGCAGCTGCCGACGTTCGGTCGCCTGAGCCCTCAACTCTAAGAGCCTCTGTAACGACGTTTGCATTGCTGTGAGTCTCTCATTGACAACCGCTGGTCCGCTGTCGTTGTAGTTTCGTGATAGCTGGAGCCCTGTCAAGCATGTCTGTTGTGCATTTTTCTTCGGCGTTGTTTCCCGTACTTTATCGTGCACGCATACGATTGAGCGTTGCCACTTGCGCACGCTTCGCCGTCCGCTGCTCCGCGCGTACTGTGGACTAGTGTGCAGCGTGCAGCGACGTGCAGCTTGAGTGAACTTGAGTCACCGCTCGGTTCAGCTGATGTGGTCCAGCACGCGGGACAGGTGCGTTGCAATCACCTCTCGTTGTTATCTTATGATAAATAGATCCGCTGTTGTTGTTGTTGTTATTATTACTGACGTAGTTGTTGTTTTTGTTGTTGTTATTGTTTTGTCATTGTCGTCGTCGTCGTTGTTCTGTGCCATAACTGTGAAGCATCTAACTGTGAACCAGCCGCTAATTGTTCGCAAGCGTTCATCGACGTATCTGTCATCTTACTCGCTTACACACCTTGACTCTGAGAACCAGTTGAGCCAATCGAACTTCGACGAGCGGCCAACGTCAACTGCAGATGATTTCGAGTTATTCTGACGGATTGTTCTCCAACTCAACAATCCGTTTGTTGAATGCTCGGCGCATGTAGACCACAAGCTGCCTTTGCAGCGCACCTGGCCGGCCCTGGAAGTATTTGATTGTCAGCTCACTGAATTTGAAACACTGCTCACTCGTTGTAAGCTGGCCATCCACAGGAAGCACGAGATCAAGACACCACCCCACTCATTTGGTGGTACATTTTGACGCAACATAACCAACAAATACCACTACTTCTGTCTGTACCATAGCATTACTATCACTACCACTACTACTACTACTCATATTGCCATGCTCACATCACAGATCTCAGCCACAACGTTACGTCGTGTTTCTTGTGTTTACCCGCACCAGACCTGCAATGGACCCCTCTTTCTCTCACGTCAAAGACCAACGCAAACTTGGCCACAATAAGGGCCAAATTGCATCAAAAACGACAACGCAACAAATGAACATTGACAAGACGAAAAACAAGACGATAAAGAAGAAGAAGACGAAGTAGAAAAAACGATGAAGACGAAGAAGACGATAAGGAAGAAGATGATGAAACGAAAACCACAACGGCGAAAAACAACGAAACAAACAAAAAAAAAGACTAAAAGTGCAACGAGTACGAACAAGAGAGGCAATCGTGGACGATGATGAGGCTGTCGCCCGAACCAAGCCACCACCCACCCGCCTGTGCAATGATCCCGCGGGCGGCGGCTGGGCGCTATTAAATCACGATGTCCAGTGATGGCAGCTGTAATGTATGTTTGCAATGTCGACCATGCTGCTGATGCTGCTGCTGCAGTATTTTTCGTTTGCTCGTTCGCCCAGCGAGCAAACGACGGCCGGCCGACACTTCGTTAAGTTGTAGTTCTAAAGTCTACAGACGGTGTGTAACAGCAAAAAAGAGAATTAGAAGCCACTACATAACAACAACAGTAATAACAACAACTACTACATCAGTAATAACAACAACTACTACATCAGTAATAACAACAACTACTACATCGGTAATAACAACAACAACGCCGGCAACAGGCACCCGTTGTGGGTGTGATAGCTGTCAAATACTACACTTGCTCGCTGTCTCGGCCGGTCTGTCCTTCCGCCCGAAAAAGAGTCATTTAGTCAATCAGCATCAGATACATCAGGTATTGAATGAGTGAGCGAGTGAGTCAATTAAGCGGTTGTCAGACATGTTCTAAATGTTGAAATGATGCCTGCGTTGCCTGGCAGTCACAGTCAACTGGTTTCCGTCGTTTTTTGTTCGTACAACAGCTGCATGAGATAGGCTGCGTGACAGTTGGACGAGTGAAAACCGCGGTCACTCGGTTGGACAGATCAAAAAGGTGGACAGATCAAAACAACGCTAAAAGTCGAATCGTGGGTTAGCATTCTATCCTCCGGAGCTTCTCCTGATTTAACAATTCGTGCGTACAAAATCGACACGGCAGTTGCCTCCGCGTATATTGCTATTACGTACATTGTTGTTTTGTATCTATCTATCCGTTGTGTTAGGCAGTGTAACTTGCACGCATCTCGAATGTCTCATACAAGTGGTAACGGTTATCAAGGTAAAAATCGTTGTAAATTAGCTTTAGCTAGCTGTACTGTTAGAACGTGCTGAGAGGACGCCGTTTATGCTCGTGCGTTCTCGGCTATGGCTCAACACGGCGCTTTGGACGCAATGTCTCTGTCTTCTAGAAGATTTAAACACGACATTAGCGGCATAGATTTACAACCGAACCCCCTCACTGCCCCAGCTTTCCCAAATTAATTTTCTCTACTATGAAAAGTTGACTGTTTAACTGTGGTAATTAAGTATTTTTATTGTCTTTTTCTTTTGACTGAGAATTGACTGCATTATGTTGTTAATGTTGTTTCATTATGTTGTTGTTGTTGATGAAAAATAAATTGCACTGACTCGATTGGCCGTATCGGCGTGATAACGAGGACCGTCACTTCGCCTTGGGCGTAACTGTCGTTGCTGCAGCAGTTGCGTCTTCCATTGCAATGCGCAGCTCGCACCAATGAGTCACCAATCTGCTGCTTGCCTTTGATCATCGCCGACGTACAAAGAAACCGCGCCGACTTGCTTTTAACTCATTCACCATAACTAGTGGTAGTAGTAGTAGCAGTAGTAATAAGTTATTGTTGCCATTGCTGTTGTTGTTGTTGTTGTTGACCTAACGGTTGTAGACATAATGGTAGTATTGACAGCCTCTTCATTGGCCATTTGCAGTATCAGTCGTTTATAGGAGTGGAATTGTTGTAATTACAGTAGCGGTGGCAGGGCTAATTAGTAGTGCTGAAAAGTAGCCGTCGTCATCTTTGCCGGAGAGGTAGTAAATTTTGTAGTAACAGTCGTAAGTTGTAATCCAGTCAAAAATAATAATAATAATAATAATAATAGTGTCCGTGCTTTGATACCACAAAAGCCGCAGTGTAGGCTGCTGATGATGATGATGCATCTGGAATTGTGAGACGTATAGGAACGCGGCCACTTACAAAGACGTGATTAACAGTGTTTTGCGTTGCGCCTGGAATACGAATCTATTTTGTTGCTTACCGCAACCTAAACGCGCGTCTTTCATTCGTTTACCAAAGTAGTTACTTTGTTTAAGTGTCTACTAATTGATACATCCATTATATTGAATGGAGTGTTTGTACAAGCAGGCCCGTCTTCAGCGGTTCTTCACCGACCTCTTTCTTAAAAGCCAATTTGCAATGGTCCCCACTAGTCGACACAGCAGTGTAGTGTAAAGAGGAAGTATGTTTTACATCTCTAGCGCATCTGCGCGGGTTAGATGTAATAATAATAGTACAATTCTATACGCTATAATAGGCGCATAGAATTTCCTCGAAATCTCGCCCCGTAATGATCTTTGTAGTCTATGACCAGAAAGTAGCGTTCTTTACACCACTCAAATGTAATAAGCCTCGGGCGAAAACGAGGCTTAGATAATGTGTAACAAACATTTGAACTATGAATGCTATCACTTTAGTAAGAACCGGAAATCCACAGTCTTCCAGGTTTCACAAAAAGTGATGTTCCGAAACGTTTTGAAACGAACAGATTGTTTCCAAAACAGTTCGGAACAAATACAAGTTCCCTACCATGATTAGCCATATTTAATTAAAAATAGGTGGAATTTACTGGGACTCTACACCTTACTCAAAAGCTTCGAGATAAATGCTCGAAAGAAAAGTCCTACTTTCCGCAATGATCGAACATGTGAAACACTGCTGCTAGATTAAGCGCATATCGCTTATGAGACTACGCCATTGCGTTGAATTAGCAATATTCCGCCCGCGAATTCGGTGATTTCATTACTGTTCTGTTACTTAATGAACGTCCCACGTATGTCACGTAGATGCGTACCAATCTTACACACCCGTTAGATATGTCGACGATCTTCTGCAAAAGAGAATAGTTTTCCATGAGCCCAATTTTCACATGCACTCGTCAATACTTAACCAGACAACACAAGAGGTTTGAGAGAGAAAGTTGTTTATTTTTTAAAGTAGTTTATAATCTACCCCCTGTGCTAAACGGCATTGATGCATCCTCATTCTACGGCGTGAATATTCGTAGCATTGCTGTGTGGTGCACAAAGTTCCACGCTGCACGTTAAGCAGGCCAGAGCACTGAGCAAGCCAATAAGCACTTACGAGCATTCATTACAAATAGGACAAATATTGTCCTATGTATCGCCCGCTGTCGCCGTCTCGGCAGAATATATGCTTACTGCAAGCCAGAAATACGCTATTCGCGCAGCTATTGATGTTTGCAATCAATCGTGTGCAGGACCGTCACTAGGTGGGTGGGCCAATTACTGCGGTGACATTGGTACTGCTGGCGTTATCGTCACCATTCATCTGTGGCAAAGCGCAATCTAATTAGAGCCGTGATTAGCATGCGCACCGCAATGGCTCACGATGGCTAGCAGCATCGGCACTTAAGGACGGAGCTAAAATCTCTTGTCTTGGTGCTAATCAGTCTAGCTGTCTTGATCTCTCTGATCAGTCTCGAAGTACGTCCGTTGCAGAAACACAGCGTCGCAACCCCCTGCAATGGTCAATAAAGTCGCCACAAGGTCCAGCAATCTGAGCCTCACGAAACGAAGACGGGGAAGCATACGGTAGGTTTAGTGGGTTTGGGAGTAGTCTCACACTAGTTGCTGACAGCTGCCCAAACCTCCTGTAAGCCAAAAAGGTCTAGTCCTCCAGAACTTACTCATACTACACGTTAATCATCCTCATCAATCGGATATATGGATGTCTGCAGGTAGAGAGCATAGTTTAACCCCGGAAAAGGAATGCTAGCTCAGGCATCCATACTTAATGCACAACATCCAAATGAACAATAATACCATTTATGGAACATAAAACCACCAATTTGAAGCAATTTGACATGCAAAATTACGAACTAAAAGCTACTTCTGTTTACTATAATTAGCTGTTATGCGGCATTCAATTGTTTCTACAGAGTACCAGCCCTGTTTCACTGTCGACACCTCATCTTTACAATTTCGATAAAGTGGACAGTATATGATGAAAATACGTTTTCATCAGCATTGTCCTCATCATCATACGTCGCCATCATCATCATCATCATCATCATTGTCGTCGTCTCAGCCATTATCATCCTCATCATTTCCACCACCGCCACCACCATTACATCGCATGCTTTATCGCGTGCACTCACCGTCAACAGCACTGTGTTTGTTTGTCATCAGTTTCCAGATGTCGCCATTATTATAGATGAAGAGGGGCATATGGCGTTTCATTCGAGCAATTAGTCTACACTTCCTGTACGTATTTTTAGTCGGTGGCGCGACTCGGTGGTGCTGGGTGTTGGGCTGTCAGCGGTAGCCTAGAACGTACTAGAAGTAAACTTACCACGAACGGCATCAATAGTTGTACGACTACGAATCAGCACTTTCAACACCAGCAACGAGAAAGACACCACCGCCATCCTTATTGTTCACTTCGTAGTTTCCCAAACGCGTCCGTCTGGCAGTAGCCGAGCAGTCGCATCAGCCACACACGTTCTGTTAACGAACGTATTTTCACGGGTTTTTCCGGGTGTCATGCTCAGTTTTTAATTGCTGTGAATTCAGCAGGCAACGATTTTACGCGGTGTGTGGTGGACATTACCCGCAGCTCAGCGGTTACGCATTGACGCTAGTTCAACGAAACGCACAGAGAGCACCACAGAGCGCAAACAGACGTACGGCAGACAGAGCCTTTTTCGCGATATCGTAGTTTTCAAAGAGAATCTGGTGATTATTTATCGCCGCGAAATTTGGGTTGCCAGGCGATGTCGCATCACAGTGCACATAAGAATATTTAGCGTAACATGCGTTATAGTGTAGCCGCATAGAAATGTCGTGGTTGTGATTGCTGTAACGCTAATGCATGCACAAACAGACAGATATTGTGGTTCGTAATTATGCTGCTTGGTATAGGTTCCTAATTATAAGTTAAGCTTTTGAAGATTACCCAACCTTTGGAGTTAAAGCTTAAGTTAATTATAATAATATTGCAAGGTTTCGAAGATTACGCAATCAAGATCTTGAAGCGTCGCTTGTTGAAAAGGACTATTTTTCGAAGCGGGGTAAATTAAAAACATATATATATATATATATATATATATATATATATATTCTTTTAATAGGTATATCTATTTTTTCCATGAAATTATGTGTTAATATAGCATCTATTAATAATAATGTATTCTGTATTATTCTTGCTTACTAGTTCCAGTGGGAAATTCGTAAATGTTCGATTAATTTAATCGAATATTTAGGTACCTGGACAGATGTTGGCCTGAATGCTCAGCATTTTGGTACCTGCGCAGGTTGAATGGTACGCCGATCATACAATACTTATCTTGCATTGCATGCTGTTTACGTTCTTTGTTTACGTTGGCTAAATAATATATGTAAAAAAATATATGTAAAATTGTCTGTTTGTAAGATACTGGCCCACTGGCGTTTGGTGGTTACTGAATAATATATCGTTCCCGCCAGGTGCGGTCGGTTGCCGATGCCAGCCTCGAACGCAATCTCATTAATCAAATGGACGTGTCAACTTCCGTACAGTGTAATACGTAGCTCTAAACGCATCCGATGTAGGTTCGGCAATCAGTCATAAGTTATGACCAATACAGTGACACCTATGTGGCACTTTTTCGAATAGATTAATAATATTGTTTTGCTTGACAAAAAAAAACATTAAATGCATTTATTGGGTTTGTGTCCGCCAAGCTCCCCCGAACTCAACAACTCAACCGACGGTGTGTTAAAAAACACACCGTAGCGTAAGTTGGCCTGCGTGTGTGTCTGTGTGTGTTTGCCTGTACTCGTATATTAAAGGATGCCAAGGATTTCGGTCGCTTTGGGCCAGGATTTGTGACCCCCCCCCCTCCCGCAGTGAACGGCGGCCGGCCACCCCCAACGGTCGCCAACAGAGTCGACAATAGCGAGTTCGACGATCGATAGAGAAGATTCCACCGGCCGGTGTGAAAAAGCCCTGATCTTGAATGCGTTTGCCATGCTTCGTTGCGCTAACAAGGATACCGTAACAAGGAAAGCCGAGCGAGATAGAGGGCGGTGGAGAGGAGAAACAGGGAGAAATATATATATATATATATATATATATGGAGAGGGAGAGAGATCACGATATAGAAATAGGGAGGAAAAGAGAACATAGTGCCGAATGCGGAATCGTATGTGGGAGAACGTCGCGTCTACGAAGATATACTGTCGTACCAAAAAAGCTAAGAACAGGCAAGAGTTTATCGCGATGCGCAATAGAAGCATGTTGCATATACGATAGGGCACATTCAACCAGGGTGTTACGCATATCTCTTCGGCAGCAGTGCAGAAAGATGCGGCGAGCGATACGAACACAGAAGCCGCATTCCGCTTTAGTTGCTACCGCCGCCGCCGCTGCTGCTACTGCAGAAGGCAATCGTCACTTCTGCTGGAGGCGGAGGTATGATTGTTGTCGTTTGATCTTCAGTTCAGCCGCCGATTGGACCGGTTGTCTTGCCCGTCGACAACCAAGTGTTAATAGTAGTAGTAGTCGTAGGTGCACTACAGTTTCGCGTCGTTTGGTCTCGTTTCTTCAGCGTCGTCGTTGTTGCCGTCGCCACCTTGATTTCTGGAACGTACCTGTGTATCATCATTGTATGTATGATCGTATGTATGAGTGTATGTATGTAGGAGATTGGTGTGTGTCTGCCGCCAAGATGGCCCGTCGTGGAACACACGTCTGCTTCTGACGGTGATGAACAGAGAAGACAAACACTTTTACTGCACCAACAGCAACAACAACAACAAAAACAGCACCAACAACACCAACGACAACACCAGCAACAACAACAACAACAGCAACAGCCGAGTAGCAGCAGCCGTATACGGCCGGTGTCATCCTGTGTCCCGCCGTGCAGACGCGTGGAAGGGAGAGACGCCGCTCGACACAATAGCTGTATTGTCTTTCCGTATGGAGTGAGTAAAGGAAGGCAGATGTAGAGTTGTTGATCGGTGTCAATCGCTGTCTGATCTGGTCTGCTCTGGTTTGTGTTCGCCCACAGCCCGGCATTACCGCGTCGGCCTGCCTTCGTACATATACACATATACTGCGGCTTTCGTCCGCTGGGGTGCCGCTGCGACTGTCGTGTGCTCATGTCATTGCTGCTGCTACTGCTGCGGCTGCTGCTGCTGACGGTCGTGGTGACCTTGAACCTTGACCATCGACGGCGTCGTCGTCGTGAATCGTGGACGCTATCGTTCCATGTTTGCCCTATTTGCCACAGCCCATCCGCTGCTGCTGCAGCAGCGGATGACAGCAACAGCAACAACAACAACAACAACAACAACAACGTCATTGTAGGGAGTAATCGTTGTGGCGTTGATTGGTGGGCGCGCTTTGTCGGCCTGGAGATATTGTTCAAGGGGTTGATGGACCTATTGGGTTGCAATCCTGCCCTCGACGAAAATTGCCCCCCATCCGACTGTACGTATAGCTGCGCGACGCGCCATCGTGAAGAAACCGTCGTGCTATTTGTGTAGAACACCGTCGATCAAACGACGTGTCTGCAAAAAAACCCAACAGTTGCCTGCCGTTCAACTTCTTGTAACCAACGTCTGTTGGTTACAAGAAGTTGAGCGGCTGGGGTAGCGGGGGTGGCTTACAGAGACATCAGAACCCTGAGCTTTTTCCTATCGGAGCAGACCGTGGCACGGAAGTCTCTACCTATGATTTTAGCTATCATTTCGTATTCTTTCCCTGATTATTGTTGCCATTGTTGCTATTGTTACCATCGTCGTCGTCGTTGCCTTTGTTGTTGCTGTTGATACAGCTTTGGCATGTTGTCGTTATGGTTTTTGTTGTTGTTGCTGCGGTTGTTGCTGTTGCGGTCATTGTTGTTACTATTGCTATCAATGGGGGTAATGATGGTGCATGCTGACGTTGGCCTTCTACTCCCTTCTAGTCTATTGAAATGTCTCCCTTTTTCCCAAACGTGACAGAGACTTGACACTAGGGCTCTGCTGTTGAAGCAAGTCACAAGCACCCCGATGCGCAGTCTCGCGTCCGAATGGCATTGGCGTCCTTCGAACACGAAGCTGCAGCAGCAGCGACAACAACAACAGCAACAAATGCGCGCGATTCGCGACCACATAAATCCGGGCAGCGGTTGACCGTTCATCGTTGTCCCCGAAAATGAAACCGTTCCATACATGTTTATGTATACTTATATGCGTGTAGCATGCGCATCGGTGTGTTCATGTAAACGGGCACATATACATGCATACGAAATGTGTGTATGTTTTCGTGTTGTTACGTTTAATACTTTAATAACGATGCTGATGATGATCATGATAATGACTCTAATCATAGTAATCATAATACCTGAAGGCAACCTTGAGGATGCTTGTTATAGAGAGAAATGCGTAGGAATACGACGGGTAACAGGCTAACTAGTGTAACACATGTCAGCAACACGTTTCATATCGTTTTATGTATGCGGGTGCGTGCGAGTATGCGTCTGAAACGTAACGATCTTCACATTTGCTCGTTGTGTGGGTATCCTACTATACGACGTGATGGTCTTGACATTCGCGTATTGTTTATGTATGTGTTTAAGGACGCCACAAACGCCAACATGATTTTACTAAACGCAAATCCACGGCAGCTCAACTCGTTGAAATGACTTTAGATTAGGCCATTATTGCAAACAATAGGGTAGCTTTTGATTGTGTGCATTTTGGTTTCTCGAAGGCATTTAATAGAGTAAACCATGTGAAGCTTATACAAAAGCTTAGGTACTTGATTGTTGACACTCGCCTTAAATCATAGATCGCTGGTTACCTTACCTGTAGAGAGTTACGCGTTCGCGTAAACTGTAGTTTTAGTAAATCGAATGCATTGCTAAATGCCAATGCGTTGCTAAAGGATCAAGCTCCGGTCAGCTTTTATTCTGCTTATTTATTTGAAATCTTAAAAAAGTCCTACAAAGTACGATTGAAAGGATTTCTAAACGGTGTGTGGATAACAAAATGCGTTTATGTTTGCTTTGTGTTTAGAGGAGAATCATAACAACATGCTACATGTGAAGGCTATCCATATTTTAAATAGCATTATAGACCTCGGGGTTGCGGTGAGACCGGAACTTGATTTTAGCACTCATATCACATGAGTCATCCGATCCACTAGTCTTATATCTAATTTCATATTTTGTTGTTTTCTTATTAATTATTGCAATTTTTACACGAGGTTTTAAATAGTTTGGTCGTACCTAAGTTTATCTATTGTTGTGTGGTTTGGCAGCTTCCTTTATTTACACATATTGAAGTAATAGAAAGTGTACAGAGGAAATTTCTTTGTCGTATCTTATTAAGGTGTAACATTGCCCGATAATCTATTGTGATTAGATTCCCTATTCGAGAACTGCAGTCCAGAGCGGATTATCGCATGTACGTTCAATCGTGTTATAAACTCATCAAATATATGAAACGATTTTAGCATTTGTTTAAACAATCTTAGAAGCGGTAACATCATCTCGTCAAAACAAATTGCCAAGACAGATAACGTGCTTTCGTGGCGATGGTCAGAGCACTGAGAACTTGAAACGCTAACGGCGCAAATGTCGGCAGACAAGTAAACTGACTGTTGTATGTATCTAGGTAACGGTTTTTAAAATGTAAATATTGTTAATAACTCCGCATTTGACAATATAAAAAGTGCACTTGAAAAAAAAATCGTTTTACTTCACTTTCACTGTCCAGTAAGTTGATTATATATTCCCGTACTCCTACAATTAAATAGTAACTACTCGATACTTCAAAAACAATATGCGAAGTGGTCTGTGTGACTGGCCGACTTGAGTAGGCAGGCTACTAGACACTCAATGGTGACCACGTTCAAACCACGTTAAAGGTACCAACACTGCCGCATTCGGCAGGATACCGAAACAGAACCAATGGAATGCTTATCATACGAGTGGTACCAATTTCCTGATTCAAGGCAAAGAAAACTGCACGATGTGAAGAGACATGATGGTGGTTACAAAAGCCGAATTTCGTAGACATGGACTCACAGGGAACTTGAGGGCAAAGAAATATCTGGAAAGACATACTCCACTAGTGTGCAACGGGCAACTGCGAAAGGTCCTTGTTCCGAATTTACTACTCTTTAGCCAGAACAGGTTTGACAGTGGAATGGCGTCGACACTAAAAGGGCTCGTATATATCGTAGTATAGCAGTTGTTTGACAATAGTTCAATACATTTTCAGTTACCATAGGGATTTTGGATCCAGTCTCACAACTGTCGGCAACGACAGTGGTGTTTGCTCCTCGTAGATCAAGAGGGAGGGAAAGGTGTTTTTAGGGTTCGACGCGAGACGCGTAATCGGTGGTCCAATTGTACCAGAGAGAAGCTACGAAATAGGCGGTTGTAAATAAACACGACACAGTGGGCCAGTCGCCGCTGTCACCGCCGCTCTTGTTGTTGCTGTGTGCAGCTGCCCCAGCATGGATCTCAGCGTACCAGCCACGTGCCTCGTCTCACACAGCGGGACAACCTAAATAGCTAGAGCAACCAGTGGGTGTATGCGTAGTCGTTCACTCCACTCAATGGAGACCTCTCGGCTGAAACACAAGGTGAAGGTGAAGAGGCTGATAAATAAGAGATTCGCGTTGGGGTCTTACTCTAGTCGGTCGCTTATTGTAGATCAAATAGCACCTGTAAAAGGTTCCGATAACTCTGTTATAAATATATATATATATATATATATATATATATATATATATATATATATATATATATATATATATATATATATATATGTATAGGCGTGTGCCGCATACCCGGCAACCAGAAGACTGTCATACAAAAACACACACGAAAGTTATCAATTCTAACGAGATAACGCAACATCAACATTCGACCAAAATTGTACGTTCAACTACCACTGCCATCGTCTGCAGTAGTTTGCAGTTTTTTTCTTGGGCACAACAAAACCATTTGTCGCTCTGAACCGAGGTTTGTCGAGCCGACTCGAAACCGCGGTTCCTTGCCGACGTATTGAAGACACGTTATCTGTTAAGCACGTTTATTTCTCAACTCATGCGCCGTTCATCCGATTCGAAGAGTGACGCGTTCCTCGTGACACATACGTATCGTAAATTGGTAAATGTGGATGTTCGGATAGGCGGCTGCAGACTCGATAGACCGGTCGATCGAGCAAAAGACTAACCTACCGTCATATGCCCGTATATTTACCCTAGTCTACAACTGTAAACGGCAACATCGTATCGTATTGACTCGACGACGTTATTAGCAGGCTGAACGGTGGCGGCTCACCGTTTGCTGCTGGACACGCCGAAAGCGGCAGCTGCTGAGTAGGCCTGCCTATCTAAGTGTGTCCGTTAGTCACCCAGCGACAAGCGACAAGGCGGCCAGTAATAACAAAATCACACCACTACTCTTACTGCAAATACTGCTATTACTACTATTACTGTTACAGCCTACTACTACTACTACTGCTGCTGCTATAACTACTCTTAACTAGTAATAATAAGTGATAATAGCTCCCCCCTCCTCGGCTCCCCATCTTCCCGCTGTCCAATCGTGCCGCCGCCCCAGAGGCAGATTACGTAGGGTCGTGTGTGACCACTGCGATGATGATAGTCCGACGCGGTGGTGGTGATGCTGGGGGTTCGTCGTCGTTCTTCTCCCTCCCTCTGTGCGTTGCGGGTGCAGCAGGCGGAAGCAATCCGACCTGTCGAGGGTGGAACCCGCCAGGTACTCTGCTGATAGGTCGAGAGAACCAACGAGGAGACAACATCGGCATACGGACAACAACAACAACAACAACTGGGAGTGGCCGCAAACAACGATATCAAATTGTCGTTGTTTGTCGTCGCTGTCCGTCCGTCGTCTCCGATGGTCGGTCGGTCAAGAGAGAGAGAGAGAGGGGAGAGAGGGTTAACCGAGAGAGAGAGGGAGAGTACGCGACGAAATGATAGCGTCATCTAGTTAGATTGCTCGAGATCGTTTAGTACGTCGTCGATACGACCACGTCCTTTAGCGGCGACAAGCGCAGGCGAGATGAGAGGATTCGATCAGAGAGATAGAGAGAGAAAGAGATATAGGAAGCGAGATGGGGGATTCGACCAGAGTCAGAGAGAGAGATTTGGGGTTTTGACCAGAGAGAGAGGGAGAGAGGGGAAGGTGTGAGCAGATTGAGAGAGAAAAATCAAGCTGCTAGAAAGAGAGAAATCAAGCATATATATATATATATATATATATATATATATATATATAGAGAGAGAGAGAGAGAGAGAGGAATCGATCAAATAGAGGTAGAAAGACAAGCAGCCCCTTCTCAAGCGAGACAAAGCGCATCACAAGCGAGCAGAGCAGAGCAGCCAGCCTGCTGCTGCTGCTGCAGCAGAAGGAAGGCTTCGACTCGAAAGCAAATACACGAACAACGAACGCCAGCAACAAACGCCACGAAGAGGAAACGACGAACGCCTTACGAGTAGGCAACGAACCCCCCCCCCCTCTCCCCCGCCCCCGTAACGAACGGAATTGGATTGAACGACAACGCCGTTGCCGCCGACGACACCGCACGCGCCACCATCACCGCCAACACCACCTGGTTGACTGAGGTTTAGATTGTCGGGCAAACACCGGCCGACGCGACGGGCGCAGGCACGCGCGGTTTACTACTACTACTACTAGTACTACAACGACGACGACGACGACGACAACAACGACGACGACGACCATTACGCTGAGTGCACGCGACCCCAATGACGAAAAAGACGACGGCCGGCCGGAGGTTGAAGACGATAGCTGTGGCGTCGTCGGTCGGGGCCACGCCAATGACAACGCCATCACCAGCCACCTACCCACCTACCTACCTCTCTCTTTGCTCGACATGGTGGTGGTGGTGGTGGTCTTCTTCATCCCGCTCCGGCTGTTGCGGCCGGTTGCCGACCGAACACGGCAATGACGGCGACAAGGGCGACGACAGCCAGCAACAACAACAACAACCTCAACAACAACAACAACAATAACAGCGAAACGAACAGCGATAGCAACAACAACAGCAGCGGCAACAACAACCTACAACAACAACAACGACAACAGCGACAAGAACAGCGATAGCAACAACAACAGCAGCGGCAACAACAATGCCAAAAACGAAGAAAAAAGTGAAAACAGCGCGACTACGGTGACGATGCCGTCGACAATACGAGCAACGCCTGATGACGTTGATGATGATGACCTATTAGGACGACTATGACGACGACGAGGACAATTGCAAACGAATGTCAATTCGACAGACCCTACCTAACGAAGAGTAGTACCTCATCACAGGCAGCAGTAGCATCATTCTCATCATCATCATCATCATCGTAAACATCACCGACAACCATTATCATCTATCGATGATAATGGTTGTCGGTGATGTTTACGATGATGTCTCCTCGCCTATCTGCGCGCTTGGCGCGGCCTGCCGGCCTACCGGCCTACACGTCTGTCTGCCAACTCGAAGCCTTGACTATGAGATCTCGTAACGACGTCTGCCTATGAGGCTACGTATGCTCGATCCGTTTCGAGCGTTTTCGGCAGTTTAGGCGTTGGGCCGCCACCGACGATGACAACGACGACGACGACGAGGTACGGCGATGGGCAGGAAAACAACAAAAAGAAGGAGAAAATAAAGGAAAATAAAAAAAAGAGGGAGCAGCACAAGCAAATGTATGTATATTGAGCAGGCGTACATACGTAAGTATGAGTGTATGAATGCGCGCGTTTCTGTGTGTGCAAATGCCGTTCTTCCGCTTTTACGGCAAATGTCAGACATCGGAGTTGGCTGACTGGCTGGTTAAGCCTGTCTGAGCAGCATGTACAACGAATGTTGTACAACGTCAGTGTTCTTGTTGTGCTGCTATTGCTGGTGCTGCTGCTGCTGCTGACGCTGCTTTTTGTTGTAGGAGGAATCGCCGGGGGTCTGGGGGAAACGCCACCACCCCCACCCACCAGCAGATCCGCACAACTAGTCGTCAGCTCAGCTCAACCAACCGATATGGGGTTGCTTGTTGACGAGAATCGACAATGTAAATGACAGCATTAGCACAAACAACACCACCGGCAACAGCAGCAGCATTAGAAGCGGCGGCGGCAGCAACAGCAGCAGCAGAGTGAAAAGTATATATATATATATATATACATATATATATACACATATAAATATATATAAACCGCAGTCCTAGCAATTGCAGTCGATCAAGTCGTAACGTGTGACGTGTGTACCATGGTCGATCATTACAGGCCGGCACTCACCGCCTGCGTGCCGAGGAGCGTCCCGTGTGTTTGCCGTGAAGTGCGCATACGGAACGTCGTCGTCATCATCTCGCGGGGCGACGGATGACGACGCTTTGCGCCCGCACTCACACACACACACAGAAACACATATAAACACAGAGAAACACACAAGCATGCGAGCGTGTGCTGTGCTGCACCACGTATGCATGGATGCGTGCGTTCATGCCGCGACCGAATGAACGGCAGCCTAATCGTCTGCCTGCAGAATCATCCGGGGATCCGGATGTCCTGGCGTGGATGGATCATCATCGTCATGATGATGATGATGATCCTACCGCCGTAATGCCGTCGGTGTCGTCGTCGGGCCGCTACTACGAGGTCATCACCGCCGTTGTCGTTGCCATGACGCTGCTGCTGCTGCGACGACGACGATGACAACTACACGAACGTCGAGAGCTAATGAAGCAGCTCGCACATGCCTATTCCCCCCCTCGCCTCCCCTCCAGCAAGACTTCAACATGCACACATGGTGGCGGTGCACATGCCACATGGAGACCTCCTGCTGTAGCAGCAGCAGAAGACACACATCTTCAGCGGCTGCTCGTTCAACTCCCGCCGCCCCCTCGTACGCTACTTCCTCTCTGAATTTCCCTTCGCACCCCTTTGTTTCCCCATCGCACCCCTTCGCTTCCCCTTCGCCGCTCCCCCCCCCCATCTCTTCGTTTTCGTTTGTCCTAGTCAACTATACACACACACACAACGCCGGATGAAAACGCGATGAAGTGAACGGAATGAAGGCGCACCGCCTCAGATGACGACGACACTCAAAGGCCGCCAGAGACAGTGACGATGTCAATGATCGTCGTCAATGACAACGACGAGGACTCGACAAGAGCAGGACATTGGCGTCGCAGACGCAGAGAACGACGACGACGACAGCAACAACAACAGCAGCAGCAACAACAACAACAACAACAACAACAAGAACAACAAGGGGTGACGCAATCCTATATCTTTGTGCCGATCTATTTGTCTATAATAGATGTCTATCGGTCGATCTGTCGAGCTCCGCTTTTAAGGGCCGAGGCTTTCGTTTGCTTAATGTACGCCGTGTTCCTCGTCCAACTGCGACAGCCACTACCATCACCACCAACAACAACAACAACGGCAACATCGCCACGTGGTTGGCGGTGCGGTTGGGCCTGTTTACGTAGTCGTTGTTGTTGATGTTGTTGTTATTATTGTTGTTGTTGTTGTTGTCGTCGTCGTCGTCGTCGTCGTCGCTGTTGTTGTCGTCGTGGCGGCGGACTCCACCACAAACAAGGTATATCTGCGGATATCGCATTGATCGCGCGAGGACGTAATGAGCGGAGTCGAAACCGACAACGAAATCGAGGAATTGAAGGAGACATCGGGAGGGCCGGAGAAAAATAGTGAAATGAAAAGATAGAGAGAAGAATGGAGACATGAGGAGATAGAACGAGAGAGCAACAGACACGCTTGAGGGAGGAAAAGCAGTGAAGCACAGCCGACTCACCTCACTGCTCGATGACTGGAGGATGTTGTCGCTGCTGCAGCAGCAATGGCATTATTATTATTATTGTTTTTACTAATATTCTTAACTGCGTCCACGCATAGTCGATAGAGCTATAGGTATGGTGTGCCTTATCTGACTCGATAAACAATCGGCCTTTTTAATGAGTTGTAGTAGGAATAGTAGTAGTAGTAGTGCAATTAATGAATTGCTCAAAAGCACCGTTTCGCCGGAGAAGAATAGACATCGAAATCATATATATATATATATATATATATATATGTATATAAACTTTGCAATTAGTCAGCACCTATGAAGTAAAGCTAAGAGGCCTACACATATATTTTACTCATAATAAGGTGCTACAAACAATTGCCCCTTCAGTGAACGTGACGATAAAGTACATCAGCTCAAGGTCCAGACTTGATGTCGACCACTTGGACAAAGAGCGTGCCAAGCACCACCGTAGCGTTACAGCGTTGTATATCCAATGGTAGCCTTTGTCAGAACAAAAAATTACCTGCACGTGGGTAATCTCTCAAGCCTCTGAAGCAATAGTTTCCTCAGTAATTTTGCCTGGACCACTTAAGGTGTCGAAAACACAAGGGGTAGGCGTCCAAAGAGTCGCTGATAAATGCATACTTTTGACACTTATTTCTCTCTGCCTGTTAAACAGCATAAGCAGCCTGGGCAGTGCCGCGACTGACCATTGAAGGTGCTAAAAAGTGAGTTACGGTAGCGTCCCAGAAGAGTGTCCCGTCACCATCAAGGGCTGCTAAGGTCATTCCGTAAGGTCGACGGGAGTCGTCTGCTTACAGACCTGCAGGTTCGGAACACAGGAATAGCCAGAAAAGTTTAGAGCACGGTTCAAGGTATCATTCAGATACGCGTGTCTTGTCATACGGCCTAAGCTGCGGATGCAATATAAGCCATGATAATCTAATGGCGAAACTTTCTCGCCGCAGCTGCACTCAAGTTCCTCAACTAGTGGGCTCAAGGCGACGACCGCCGCAGATCCCGACGACAAATAGACGTTACTTGGAATCGTTCAACAGCCAGGGAATCTAGTATCCTTAAAGCCCTTTCCTAGGCGTTAGACATTGGTGCGACCACCACGGGACCTGTGACCGATACAGCGTCTGGAATACCTAGACCTCTTTTTGCCGCGGGCAGAAGGGCTTGCCTGCAAGCTGCCTCTGGTGGATTTAGACTAATTCAGCAGGACAGAGACTCTAACGCGTAAGCGTTTACCTATTTTAAAATTCGAATATCTTCCATTAAGTGCATCCCACGAAGCAGACGGTTTACCTGTACTGTCGAGAAGCAGGACCTTAAAAAACAAGCCCCTGTGTGCACACAAGAGACCCAAGCGACTTGAAGAGAATCTAAACTCAACTTCTCCAGCCAACCAAGTATCTGAGCTTTTTCCCCTTCATCAAGAAGGTGCGCGAGGTTGGTCTTGATTGTCCTGATACAGTCTGGAAGAAGATCGGTTGCGAGTTTGACGGAGTCGGATATTGATATATTCCGATAAAAACAGTTCACATTTTTGTGGGCTGAGGCATAACCCGCCCTTCGTTGCAAAATCCAGCACTTTCTGGATATCACGAGCTACCGTTACAGGGTAACCAGCTAACTGCCACCATCCAGCAAACGTTGATTTCTTCTGGATCTCATATATAACTATGAAACAAGCTAACTTAGATTTTGGCCATAAATGTGAAGGGCAGTAGATTTTGCGGCTCTTGTGAATGATATGCGACTCAGGTTTCCCCAAGGAGGCAACATTGTCAAGCTTCGGCTTATTCTCATAGTGCGCTGGTTTAATTGATTGCCTAACGAAAACCACACACTTTTACCCAGTATGAGTATTATTCACACGCTTTATTTACGATACAATACGGAACGTCTTCACATCATATCGCAGGTGAGCGGGCATGCAGCTCTTACTCAACATTACCACATAGCCCTACTTTCATTAGATGTTGTATTGCAATTATAAAAATATATCAGCGACACAATGGCACGTAAATCTCTACGCCATGAGTCTGATTATTATTTAAGTATGATCGTAGCCCGGAATTTGTATTTCTTGGAAAGTAAGTTAAGCAAATTATAACTACAAAAGATAACGATCGGAAAGAGCACAACCGTCACACTTGGTCTACGATGGGAAACTTTAAATCGATACTTACTTGATTAGTGGTGCAGCATGTAAACCGATCCGGAAATAATATGTATATATATATATATATATATATATATATATATATTTGTTTTCCTTTTTAATTTTAGTTGCAATACGGCGTCTGATGAAACCATATTTATGTGGTGATGTTAAGCGTTAGCTACATGTCCACTAGCATGCGTCTGATGTGAAGACGTTCACTATAGACCGTAAAAACATGTGTGAATAATATTATTTGGTAATATTGCGTGGTTTTTGCAGGGACGATCGATATTAACAGCAGGCTATGAGAACGAGCAGAGGCTTGCCAATGATGCCGGCGTGGGGAAAACTGAGCCGCATCTCACTCGCCAGAGGCGTGAAGCTCTCTACCATTTTCATTCAAGGCCAAAATGTGATTCAGATTATTTTATGCACATATATGCTTGGTAATTATATATATATATATATATATATATATATATATATATATATATATATATATATACAGCATTAAGTTGCCGTCTACAATAATAACAGTTCAAGTAAATTACTATATATAATTATACCTAATGCTATATATAATTAGGGATCTCTCAGTTATCCCTGCATTTTACAAAAACACCTCTCAATTAGCCGGTTGTGTGCTTTCGTGGTAATTTCTAGTGCTATCTTGCGCTTCTTAGTTTCGACACAAGACGTGGACGGTTTTATTTTTATCGATGGCTACGTGGAACAACAAGAGTCATATGTGTAGGCGTCTACGGAAAACCCCAGCGTTACGGAGTACACGTACGTAAGCAACAGGGTTACCAGGAAGACATCTAACAGCCTTGTTTGACGCAAATGTGCTATATCACGTGCTGCATAGGGTAGAAAAGGTTTTCATAAACCTGATGAAAAATGCAGATGCATGAGCCATCTGAACTAGTGTGACGGATACCACGCCATAGCATGCCCGGCGGTTCATGCTAAAGCCGAGGTAGCCAGACATAGTAACCAGAGAGCAAAGTATAATGATATAAACACAAATCAAGCTTACCTCATAAGGGTGCTAATAATGCTTATCTTAGTTACCTTTAGAGTTAATAGTTTTGTTTTTTGTAACCACCTTTGCAGTAACACACCAATACGGCCAATGTATTGCTTTGTATTGTCTTACGGAATGTCATAGTTAATCCTGCTCTCTACTGACAGAAACGAGTGTTCAATTGACAAAATATGTTTTTGTACCGCACTTGCTTAGTTAATAAAATAGCTAATCTGTGAGTAAGATAATAGTTTTCGAATATTGTAGGAAGAAGAACCTTATTTCGTGTGTCAATAATTGAATTAACTGATTATAGGATCTTTTATGTTTGCACTAGAAATAAAATTGAACTTTACAGTAGTTTAAAAAACAAATTGCAATTTCCATTGAGGGTCCAAGGGCTGCGCAGCATGATTTCAGTTTCATTGCGAAATACTCCCTTCTGTGCTTGTAAATAGTTAAATATAATAAGTATTCCGTTCTTTACTTTCTACATTTCAAATTTCACAAAGTTAATTATTAGATACGCCATATTTGTACATATCCTGCCACCATTTATAGACTGGAAACAACATAAGCAACTTTACAGGAGTGTTTTCTTTTTGTTTGAGTATTAATTCTAGTATAGCACATCGGATTTCGTGAATTTTTAGGTATATTGCAAATCCACCGGGTACCTCAACCTAGGAAAACGTACTTTGCCTAATGAGCCTTAATAGCCTTGCTTTTAAATAGCCGCGTCGATATGTCCTCCTAGAGCTATAAACGTACTCCAGCTTTAGTAATAAATAAACTACAAAAGATTAAACTATGTAGCGACTCTAAAGTTCTGCAAATAAGGGTGCCTTGTTAACCTTTTAAAACCAACTTCGATCGGACTCTCTCAGGGTGTGTCTTAGTGACGGCATAAAATAACCAAGCACAGAACCCCCTAGAGCGCCACTTCAGTGGCGGTGTTCTAGGAGGTTCTGTGCTGATCCGTTTGCTAATACGTTACGTATATACTTCTGACAAATTCGAGCACAAGAGATGAATATCTTCCCACACCCGAAATAGAACCTGCAATTAAGTACGCCAGATCTTAGGGGTCTATTCGGCAACTCGAGCTCGACTGGAAAAATGGCTGCTCAGGTGACGAACGCCGTCAATCAGTTGCAGAAGGCCGCCCGGCCCGCCTTTGCCACTTTTATGAAGTATGCCCGCGTCGAGCTCGTTTCACCTAAGCCATCGGAAATTCCACAGGTTTTCGCCGGCTTTGGTCAGCTGATGCGATCGGCGCGAACTGGCGCATGGAAGAACCTCACAATGAAGGAGGCGACAATCAACACCGTTGCCGCGCTGGATGTTGTGTTTTGCTTCTTTATTGGCGAATGCATCGGAAAGCGCTCGCTTGTCGGTTATCATGTTTAGCGTATGATATAAAAGCCGGGGGAATGAGAAGCAGAAGTGGGACACATTCGAAGAGAAATAGGTTTGGAAATTCATTTAACCCTTTTCTGCGTGCGTGAGGAATTCTGCATATGCTTTTAGCCAGAGATGAAGACAATAAATGCCCATCAATGTGTATAAGAATGAACAATTCATAAAAAAAAAAATAAGTACGCCAGAAGCCAGGTAGGTATAGCGCACAGGCCACCCGTCACACCGCTCGATCCTTAGTCCTTGGACTGATACTTACTCAGCCACAGAGAGAATCTCCAAGGAGTATTGTCACAGGTTTGATCTGTTGTGGCGGGCCTGACACAGCTCTTGCTGAATGCGCAAAAATAAACACGATAACAATATGTGGTACAACCGTAACAACCATAGATAGCTAGCCTGTGCCGTTGTTAGTGTTGTCCGAACTGTGTTTTCGTTTGTCTATTTGTAGCGGTTTTTGTTACGTCACCTTGTGATACGCCGTGACGACAGCGCCCATTCATTCATCGTTTCCAACTATGTTGTTAGCGGCAATAGTTGGGCCTGCATGCCCTTGTCTTGAAGGCCCGCGTGGATCTCATCTCGTTTCGCCATGTTCCCATGAGCATGAAGCAAAACACAAAGAAAGCGCTGACGGCCAAAATAGTAGAAGGAGGATGTGCATACCTGCTGCCCGTTGTTGCTCGGTCGCCGACCGACAAACGAATCTGTTTACCGCCCCAGTCGTAAGTGCATGTAAGTGTGGAATGGGTAAGGCAAGTGTGGGATAGATCAAGCTGTGGCAAAGCTAGAAGGCCAGTTTGTTGAAGCGTTTGCTGGCGTTTCAACGTCCAGCCACCGCTGACCATTTCGACGGAGTTAGAGAAATCAAAACAAACAATGTATACATAAATTATTTACGTATACGGATATGGCAAAGAGAATAAGAGGGAGACGCGGATAGAGAGCGCGCGAGGGTGGGGAAAAAAGAAATACGGGCGCAACGTGGAAAAGATAGTTGAGCGGACGTAACCGCTGAGATTGAACCACATTCCTCGTGCACTACTGACTCGGCGCCCAAGACGAAGATGCAAGAGAAGGAAGAGGATAGCTAGATAGACACATCTAGTCTATGCCGTTGCGTGTTTGATCGATTTATTTCTGTACCGCGGCCATTTAACGCTGCTGCTGTTGTTGTTGTTGTTGTTGTTGTTGTTGCTGCCTCTACAGCCGCAGCAGCGGCAGCTTCTGCGACTGTAAGGACCACCGCCGAAGCCATAACAGGCGGCACCATTACGAGAGAACAACATTACGATAGGCGGCAGCGTTATTGTTGTTGTTAGTGACTTTACTGTTGTTGTTGTTGCTGTTGTCGTTTGGGTTATTGTCGTTGTCGTTGTTGTCGTTTTGGCTCCTCTACGTGCTCAGCCGCTGCTGTAGACCACAGCAGCGCATCATCGGATGCCGACGCCAACGGTATTTCGGCACGTCGGCGGCGTGGTTAACGCGTTCACCAAACGCGGCTCTACCAAGCGTAGTTGTGCTCGCAAGCACGTTTTCTTTTGGTGTTTTTTGTCCGCCTGTTCATGCATGTGGATTTGTCTATCGGTTTGTCTGTGTGTCTGCCCGCCTGCCTGTCTTTCTCCATTGGTGGGGTCGTCGTAACCGCGACTGTCGGTATCTCTATGAGGAGAGTGTGTGAGTATCGTACGCGGGCGGCGTCTGTGTGTAATATCGCTTGTTGTTCGCTTTTCCTTTTGCTTTTCCTTTTTTTTTTTTCGCTAACGTGGCTGTGTGTTTATTATTACCAAATACGTAGGGCGGTCTTTCTGTGAAGTATATCCTCGTCGTTGCCACCGTCATCATTGTTGCTGTCGTTGTTATTGTATTATTATTGCTTTTGTCGTTGCTGTAGTAGTCGTCGTAGGAGGGAAATCCACAATGAACCGGCGGCAATATTAATAAACAACAACAGCAACAACAACAACAACAACAAGAACACGAACAACAAAAACAACATCAACAGTAATAGCAGGAGGATTACTAATAATTTTTTCAACAACAGCATCCCCAACAACACCAGCAGCAGCAACAAAATCTACAGCAGTAGCAACAACAACAACAACCACACCACGACACCATCAACTACAACAACAACAACAGCTACAGAAAGTTAACGAAATGGCCTGTCTCATCTAGCCGTTAAAATGCATGAGATCTGCAAGACTTACTTTTCCGTCGACCTGTCGACGTTAGACAATTCAGTTGAATACCTGTGTGCCTATCGTCCATCCTACATATGTACATATATGCACACTATGCGTCGCTATGCCTGGCCGGCTATTTCTATTGGCGTGTGTGCATGCACACTACTTCTGAGCTTCTTAAACTAGAACTGCTCTGCAGTATAATTTATTGGCAAGTGGCTTTGCGCCGAAAACGCACGGATAAACGGCGACGTGTTCCCGCTCTGTCCGTTTTTTCCTCTTGTGGAATGTGTTCTGGTTGTCTAATGCAGTTAATATATGTTTTTATATAAATATATAAGCTTACCAACACACGCGTAGTTCGGGAATGCTTGTGCTTTCCTATGATTGTAGGTGTCGTCTTTGTAAACGCAGTCGCTGGATTAAACAGTATTTCTAGTGCATGCTATATAAATATATATATATAGCCGATTTATTGCGAAGTTTAGTTTATACTCATAGATAGCTAACATACTCGAGCACCAACTTTACGCGCAAAGCCTTTTGGTCTTTAATAGATAATAATAATAAACGGCAGCTCTGATAGCTGCTGGCAGATGAGTTTGAGAAATATCCGGTAATAAATTTGCATGCAAAGTTATTAGGGGCAAGATGGGCTAATCCAGCCATGGGACCCGAAAGACTTAAGGTAAGATACGCTTCTTTGCAAGAATGCAAAACATGCCCAGGTACCGGGTAAGGACTCTAATCCCGGATGTCAGGACCTGGGTGAACCGGCCAGGTGGCGAATTGATGTTCTATATAACTCAGGTCCTTACCGATCAGGGTGATTTCCAGTCATAATTGTTTAGATTTTGGAATGTCATATCCCCATTCTGCAAGTACTGCCAAAGCGAAGCGAAGGACACGCCTGAATATGTAATATTGTGGTGTCCGGAATGAATCTCTTAGCATGCGGGTATCTCTTAGCATTTAGGGCTGACGACGGTACGCTTAGAACATTAAGACAGCTTATAATTAGTCACGTGACGAATGGGCCAGTAATGGTCATACTTGTACGAACCCCCGCGAAATTTTATGAAAGTGTTCGTGGAGTATACCTCGGGTTCGACCCAGGCATGGGAATTGAGAACGCAACTAGTACAGAAGGTGCTAAAAACAAAGCACAGAAGAACTAAAGGGAGGCAGAATCTTGCCGCGGCCGACGCGGCTGAAGAAAGCGCAACTTTAAATCAAACGGGTTTGCCAGGGCTAGAACAAAGTGCATTTCACAGGTAAAGGAACTCGTGAGATCCCGCTAGAATCGAGTCCCACACACAGCTCGAGATGGAAAACGATATTTTCTACTCCTAGCTGTGGCGCGTAACTGCAATTAAAAATAAAAAAATAGAAAAACAACTTTAAAATGTACTGCTCGTACTTTTAAGAACATTGCCTGCGCGCCAAGTAGAAGAAAAACCGTTTCTACACGACAAGTTCCCGCCGGACACCCTGATCGTTTGAAGTGGTGTTCTTGCGGTTCCCGATCGGGTGCGGAGATTGAGACGTGAATGGTTTTTAGTGGATTGGAGCCCCACACTATCGACCCACACTTGCAGGCGTGTCCCACGCGGTGGTGTCAGCGCGTGCATACCGCATTTTCCAGTTAGACATTTTAATATAAAATAAATAATAAATAAGTCCGTGAACAAGTATTGATGGCCGAGCACAATATAAACATAATTGCGTGCGTATGTACAAACAAAAAGTTGGTGAAGGAATTTGCTTGCAAGGTCAACATCATATTACCGACACCTCAACGCACGGAACTGGTGCGTACAAGGAGTACAAGTTCCGACCTGAATAAGAAATAGACTCTGTTATAGAAGACCTGAAGCTGGTGACACCCCTGAGTGGCTTGGGGGCAGAAAACCAGCGCGTTCACTTTAGCCGGACCAGTCGGAGGCTCTTGGAGCATCAGGGAAGAAGAAAACTGGATCTATCCGCTATCCGTGATTGCTATACCTAGATAGGTGAATAACTAACAAATCCATATTGTATAGAAAATATTGTGACAATTCATTAATCATATACAATACGTTAGCACACTCGGCAGTGCTCGCCCTAAATATACAGGGTGTGACGGAAAGGTTTTTAAAGCGTGCATGGAATTGTAGAGCTCGTTAAAGCAAATATTTTTTCCAATAGAACATGGTCTCCGAGACGTCTTGTTTCGGAGTGAGAGTGAAATTACTACAATTTGTGACACTGGTGTTTTTGCCCGACATAGGAGCACAAAATGCAGTCTTCCTAGACAGAAACTAAGCACACCTTCGTGTTCGTGATAAAATTCTGCTCCATCTAGAAGAATATGCAAGGCCGGTCAGAAGACACGACACGGTCGCTTAGAAGAGAATTCGCCAAAAATGAAGGTCTTTATTAACGCTCACGCCAAATACTTCAAAATCATAACCCTACAACCACTCTCAGCGCTAAAAACGGACATATTCGGCCAATGGGCAATTCACGGCGATCATTTTGGTACCAAATATATGTCAAGGAGAGCTGTGGTTGCGGAGCAATTACGATTTTTCGGATGGCATGTCCAGATTAAGTGCATGAAAAAGGACGCGCTGCGGCTGTCGCGCGACACGTCGGCGGTAGTGAACGTTGGCACACAGTCATGCTGTGAGTGGTTGTAGGGTTATGATTTTGAAGTATTTGGCGTGAACGTTAATAAAGAACTTCATTTTTGGCGAATTCTCTTCTAAGCGACCGTGTCGCGTCTTCTGACCGGCCTTGCATATTCTTCAGATTGAGCAGCATTTTAGCACGAACACGAAGGTGTGCTTAGTTTCTGTCTAGGAGGACTAGTTGTCTCGCAACCGCACATTTTGTGCTCCTATGTCGGGCAAAAACACCAGTGTCACAAATTGTAGTAATTTCACTCTCACTCCGAAACAAGACGTCTCAGAGACCATGTTCTATTGGAAAAAATATTTGCTTTAACGAGCTCTACAATTCCATGCACGCTTTAAAAACCTTTCAGTCACACCCTGTATATATGTCTAAGTATACGTATGCGTCTTAACATTGCATTAAAAAAAAGATATATATATATATATATATATATATATATATATATTTCGTTTACGTTGCTAATACGATGCTACGTTAGAAGTAAAATATTATGTGTATGACATTGACTTAGTTGCAACGTTTACTACTAGTCTGGCTAGTAGGACTACGTCAAATGCAATATGTGTGCTTATTGTTGTAATCAACCTTGCTGTTTGTGCTTATTTGCCTGCTTCGGTTTGCATTTGCCTCTTCGTCGTTGTTATTTTTCTTTTGTTGTTACGACAAACTGTCGTCGTTGCTGATACAGCCAGCCGTATGCATTGCTGTGAACCCACAATTGTTTCAATCGTTGCCATTGTTACCGCGGTTATCAATCGCGTTGTTGATTCTTACGTTTTGCATTATACTTGAGGTTTGGTTGCTGTTGTTTTGATTGTTAACTTTGTTTTTGTTTTTTTTGATGTCGTGGTCGTTGTTAACGCTGCGGTTGTCGCTTCCGCTATTGTCGTCGTTTTTGTGGTTGTTGCTTTTGCTACAGTTGAGAGTGGTGGTGGTTGTGGTTGATATTGTTGTTGTGATTGTTGCTGTTGTTGTTGCATAGCTATTGTTTTCGAATTGTAGCTGTTTTTGCTAGCGCGACGACAGTGGCATCGGCTGCTTCTGTTACTGCCGCTTCCGCGGCATCAGTTCGGCGATGTTGTGGCGCCATTAAGCGCGTGGCGAGAGCGGACATTTTACGGCAAATTTCATCTTTAGTTTTTACGAGTGGTAAAAAGTTACGACTAGCAATCGAGCTGATTTAAAGGGAACTAACATTATTACCACCACAACAACAACAACAAAAGCAACAACAACAACAACAACAAAAGCAACAACAACAGCAACAACACGACGAGGACAACAACAACTCCTACTACTATTCCTACTACAACAACAGCAGCAGCAGCAGCAGCAATAACAGAAACAACAACCACAACAGTAATAATAACTACATTATGATTTTTATTATTACAACTACTACTACTACTACTACTACGACTACTACAATCGTCACTAGTATTTCTAGTTATACCACCCGCATAGGCGCCATCAGGAGGTTCCGTTCGTCTAATTCTGAACGACGCCTACCTTTGCCGGAATGCCGGTTGACCATCTCTTGCCTGTCGGTCGATCTCTGTCTACTTGCTTGGCTCCATGCCCACGCTCTATCTATCTGCCTATTTGTCGGTCTGTTTGTTTCTCTCTCCGTCTATCTCTCCGTCTGTTTAACAGCCGCTGTCTCTCCGCTGTGGTTGATTCCGTCGACGATGAATCGTGGTGCGAATCTGGTGGTGGTAGCTGGTGTTGCTGGGGTTCGGTAGGTAGCTATGTAGATGGTTCGACGGATGACCGCAGGCCGTGCAATTGGCCGCTCCCTGCAGCGAAAGAGTCGCTCGCTTGCCTGGCTGCCTTTTTTTGTAGTTGTTTGTTGCCAAATTAGCACACCGGCGCCGTCCACCCAGGCCTTTGTAGTCGCCAGCGTAGCGCCAGTACGAATTGTCTGCAGAAGTAGTAGTATTGTAGTTGTTGCTGTTGCTGTTGTTGTTGTTGTTGTTGTCGTCGTCGTCGAGCCCGGTGGCGTGGTGGCATGCGTCCGCGCCTCGCGACCGGAGGACACACCTAGGTGCGCGGGTTCAAGCCCCATTGTTGCCCCATGGACGTTAAATCTTGGCTGAGAGTCAACCCAGAAAGGATTTGTTGTAGTTGTAGAAGTATAACCCTACTACTCTAAAAAATATATTTGTTGTAGTAGTAGTAGTAGTAGTAGCCATCCTGCTAGAAAAGGGGTAACAAGGGTCAAAAGGTGTGAAGCACCACCACCATAGCTACCACGCATTAGATAATTGTCATGATTGTAATACTAAGTCAAAGTTAGATGAGTATCTAGAAACAGGATTGGTGCTTTATTAAGTTAAGCGCAGGATTTTAAGCAGCAGCAGTAGCACTATAGCCACCGCTACTACCAGCAGACGGTCGTCGGGCGGTTAGAAGACCAAGAAGTAGGTACGTTAAAACTGCGCTGCCGTCACCGTCGAATTAATGAGATTAATTAATTCATTAATTAAGGAAATTTTGTACGGTGCTACTTTCCTTCTATCGCATGCGATGTGTTGCCAAATAGGCACATGCAAACAACAACAACAACGACAAAGACAACAACAACAACAACAACAACACGAATGCGAGCAGGCTACCACCACTCGAATCGTAGCAGCATCCGGTCTATCCGGCTGTCAACAGCTAGCCGCAGATACCGCAACGGCTTCTCAGGGGCCGGCTGCTCCTCTATGGGTCAGCCGGAAGCAACCGGCCGGCTCCCCCGCTAAGATCGATCTCCCAAACCCTTTTCAGCTAACCGCTCTCCCCCTTTCTTTTTCTCTATCTCTCTCTCTCTCTCTCCGCTGTATATAGGTTGGAGAGGGAGGGAGAAAATTAGAGAAAGAGTTCAGCTCAAGACGTCGGTGCCGAGATTCCGGTCTATTATTCTCTTGTTCAACATCTGTGCTTGTGTCGTCTTGCCAATGTTTTCTCGACTCGCTCGCTACGCCAACTGCAGTTAGCGTGATTTTGTCAGCTACTCACCTTCTTGAATTGTTTTGTTTCTTGTTGGCTACTTATATATATATATATATATATATATATATATGTAGTATGGATCATGTCAGACACAGCCACGATTACCAATACTACTACAACTATTACAGCTACTACTACAACAGCCAACGCGAAGGCTATTGATGACACTTGGCTGCGGTAAACGCTATCCGCGGTCGTGTCGCAATAATAACAACAACAGCAGCAACAACAACAACACAGACAACGGCTACAATAATAACGGGGTCCTCCGCTCGCTGGCGTTTCCGCCGCTGCCACCGGCGTAATTCGATAGACATCAAAGTGTGCGAACACAGTGCGAGCAATCGCCACCATTAACGTTGCGGTTCATCGCTGAAGAATGCACTGCCATGTTTCATTGTTCATATTGTTCTACATCCGCCCCCGCCCTGTGAGCCGATGCGTTAGCTCCGCGTCTGCGGATAGGCCATTTCCGGCCCTGCCTACAACTTTGTGTGTATATATATATTATATATATATATATATATATATAGTGGAGCTTCAAAAGACAATGCCGATTCTTATAAATTAACCACTCTGTACAGCTCTTTATTAAAATATTTTTTTACCTGACTTACCAAATAACCATAATAATACTTATGGTTACTCTACTCCAAAGTGCTAACATAATAATAAAACATTGAAATATAGAACTAATACTTATGTATGTATGTATATATATATATATATATATATATATATATATATATATATATATATATATATATATATATATATATTGATCTTAACCCATACGATCAAAGGCTGGAATAATAATACTAATAACAATGATAGTCATCGCCTTGCTTTTGCGTCAAATTTAGTTTTAACAGCAAATCGGGAAGATTTGGATAGACTAGATTTGTCGTTTCATTATACGTAGGTCGCACAGCATGATGAAGTCACCAAGACATATGAACAATTGCACAGCGTCCAAGCTGCCATATATGTGCCTTCTAGAAGAGTCTCTGGGACTCAGGTGTCAAAAGGCCTAGCATCAAGATGTCTCTCAATCAGCCCTCGGACAAAAGGACCACTAATCAGCAGATTATAGATGCACTAAAGAAGTGCAACCAGCAATGGAAAGCAATCTAGTTGAGCCGCGCAAAAAGTGAATAGTTTCTGATTGCCAAACAAAAAATTATGCAGCCTCAAACGTGATTTGCTCATCTACCTGCCCAGTCGCGCAGGTGCTAACGGACCACGGTGGCGTGGCCGGTAGTGGGCCGATAGGTTTACGGTGCAAGGTGCTGTTACAAACGCTGTGCCATTGTGTCAAGCGGGAGCTACAATCTAGGTACTTAATAATGGGAAGTGCTCTGTGTCGCGTCAGCAGTGCAAAGAGAAATAAGCATGTCAAACGTGCAAAGACGTGTGCTCCTCAAGAATCATGATTTTCGTTTTATGATAAAAGAGAGATTTATCAAATTTGTCTTGGGACAAAGAAAAGGACCGCCGCACAAAATCGAACTCCACAAGTCGAGCTGGAACAAGTCGATGGCAAGTTAAAGCGGCTAGGCAAAGTAATAGTCAAGAGGAGAGTACTGCGGCCACCGCCGACAAGGATTAAGAAAGACGTCTGAATTTTTGTGGGTTTGTGAGTCCCACACTACCGTGGCTTTAACGGCGATGCAGCACACGTTCTATCTCTTAGTGTAGCTAAAAAAAATCTGTTTTGTATATGTATACGTATGTCCAGTGATCTGGCCTCAAACTGTCACAAGTTTATCTAATAATAACGACTATAATGCAAATCATGCTTTTTGTGTTAAGTTTAGTTTCAACATCGATCATCGTGTAGGTTTGGATAAGCCATGGTCTTTCAATTATAGATCGGTAGGAAGTACACAGCCAAAGCTCGCCGGGCCGATGGTCCGTTCGTGGGTAAGTCATGGTAGCGTTTCTGCTAAAACGAAGGGTACTCGAAAAAGCGCAATAAAAGTTGACCATACGTACTGTTCTAGACATGCTTCGGTAAGATGAGAGATGACGATGACGATACTGCGGCTGCTAATAATAGTATTGGTGTCAATGGAGGTGAGCCTGCGTTGTTTGAGAGCGTTGAACGCAATATTACCGTTCTCTTGCAGCCATATATGTTTCTTCCAACATACGAATAAAAAACAATGCTGGCCCATAGATAGAATTTCGGCATAGCACTGGTCTGCGGCTGTCTGTGGCACATTTGTATGTCGCTGGGAGACTACCTCGACTGCACTTCATTGTCATGTTCGTTGTACGCAATTCGCCCAAAAAAACAAAAAAACACCCAGCAAAACCATACAACAAAAATAAGCTAAAAGTAAGAGGCAAAATATCCGGTGCCAGCGGATTTTTTTGCGCGTATGAAGAAGAAAAACGATTGTCTCGGTCGGCATCAGCAACGACCGAGTCCGACTGCAGATGCCCCCCCCATAGTCTGTCGCCCACAGCAGCTATACACTAGCTGATTTCGCCGTTCGCCGTTGCATCCGACATCGCATTAGATTAGCCGACCGCAATTCAACTTTTTGCAAAAGCAGCCTTTTTGTGCGCCGCCGCACAATGCTGAATGAAGGCAGCAAGTGGCGCCGCAATAAATTGTAGTGGCAGCAAGTTCAAGATGAGAAGAACTCTTCTCGAAGTGTTGCGTCGGTCGGCGTATTTGTTTCACATCGTGTTAGCACACACACAGATCTTTGTTTCACATCGGCAGCATCGCAGGCGGCATCCCTGGCATAGTCAGTCGGTGCTGGCACATTCGCACACAAGCCAAAGCGGCTATTCGTTAGCCTGCTCGTTAGGAGGCAATGCGACTAATTCGATTAGGTAAATCTTGCGACTTGAGCAACAGCAGCAGCAGCAGCAACGAAAGCACTAACACCGTGGTTGCAAACTAATTAGATTGTCATGAGACGTACGACTGCTGCTACAAGTCAATATCGCCGCTACTGTGGCAACGTTTTAATTGTTTCGCGTAATCTGTTGTTTATTCCACGCTGACCACGGCGAGACACGGCGGGAGAACGGCAGAACGAACCAGCCCAATTACAGACCGGCACCCTGCAGCAGCAGCAGCAGCAGCAACAGCAGCAGCAACAACCACAACAACATCAACAGCAACAGGAACAACAACCACAACAACATCAACAGCAACAGCAACCACAACAGCATCAACAAGAGCAACTACAACAACACCTGTTCGCAGGTAATCCATTTCCATCTAGCGATGCAAGCGGGTCGATTACGTTTTCGGCCCAAACAAAAATGATAGAGCCCATTCAGTCACTCATTGATTTCGGTATATGTATATGCGTCTGTGTGTGCGAAAGCTCGTGTCGCTCATCCATACGTGAAGCGCAATTACAACGCTTCACTCGAAGCTAAATAAATAAGAAATAGTACCACACATAGGCTAAGCAGATACTCCACCGACGAACGGACCATCGTTCTCAACGAACCGCAGGAGATGCCTGAAACCCGCTTGATGTTGTTGTGGTTGTTTGTCGTTGTTGTTGTTGTTGTTGTTGTTGTGGTTGTTGTTGTTATTGCCTGTGCTGCTGACGCCCGCATGAAACAAATTGTCTCAGTTGTTGCCTTAAATTGCCTCAAATTACCTCAACACTGTTGCTATAGTCGTTATTGTTCTTATAGTCGGTCGTCGACGTTGTTGCTGTTGTTATTGTTTGTGTTGTTGTGTTGTTGATGTTGGTTTCTTCTTAGTTATTATCGTCACAGTGGTTGTCGTTGCTTGTTTATTTGTTGTTAGTCGTTTATTGTTGTTACCTATTTGGCGACGGTGATGATGATGAAGAATATTATTCTTGTTCAATTAGTGCAATTGTGAGGTGTGAACATCTACTTGGTCTTCAATGCTCGCGAGCTCAACCAATGGCGCCTACAGTGAAACAGTGAAAGCCGCCTCCCTTCTACAGACAGCCAAAGACAGCAAGTAATCTTACTAATTTGAGAATAATAATAATAATAATAATAATAATAATAATAATAATAATAATAATAATAATAATAATAATAATAATAATAATAATAATAATAATAATAATAATAATAATAATAATAATAATAATAATAACAATTATCATTATTATTAATCCATCCAACTCCATCGCGCCTAATATCGACGCGGCAATTTCTCTGCAAACTGCCAATGAAAGCAGCTGTCTCAGAAACTCGTCTTCCTGCGTGTATCCAGTGTTTGCTTGTATTCTATCACTTAAGTCTTTTATAAATGTCCGTGTGCTTCTGCTGACTGGGCATACTGTCTCCATTGCAATCGGCACAAACTTATATGGCGGCTCTAACTCTGCGCATTTACTCCGTTTTTCTTTTTCTGCGTATCTGTCGACCCATCCAGCCACGGTGACGCAAATAGGACGGTGCGGCTATGCAGAAGCCTGCCACATCCCAAACCAAACATTTTCTTCATTCCACGGCGCGATAGTGGCACCGTCTGGTTTTTTCGCCATGGAGTCCCAATAGTATGGGTTCCAGCATGCTGGGTATTTCTGCCCTCCGGAGAGCCCTTTAAATTACGGCGTTTATTTCGGTATTTCTAAGAGCCCGGCCTTGGCGCTTGATGCAGCTCAATGAATAAAGACCATACTTTTCCGCTGGTTTTCCACTTGCCTTGCAAATGTGTGTCTCGCACATCGGCCCATGGCGCCGAGCTGCGGTGACGGGAAAGCTCTGAGGAATCCGCCGCTGAATGTATCTCGTGCGGCCAAGAGAACCGCTCAGAGAGAATAGACTCAATGCTTTATTATTCTTAGATCGGCCGCGTTCCTCCGACAGAGGGTGTCATTGGAGCTTCAGAGAGGCAACGCCAATATGATGTTGAGTGGTCAGAGACACTCGAGCAATAATAATAATAACATATGCAATACTGTAGATGTTATATAATTAGTCGAGCCCGGTGGCGTAGTGCATTCGTCTGCGCCTCGCAACCGGAGTAGACACATAGGTGCCCGGATTCGAGTCCGTTGCACCGATTTGTATCGTTGTGGGGGTCCGTCTATGAAGCAATGCGAAGAGCAGTCCCGTGGACGTTAAATCTTGGCTGAGGGTCAGCCCGAAAACTTTAGATGTTATATAATTAATATATTAGTAATTGCGACACATGTACGTAATGATAGTAATAAAGCCGTGTTTCCAAAAAAAATAGAGCGCGCCGTTCTTAAATCAGCTACGACTAGTGATGAGTATGATAATGACGGTGATAGAGAACCACTATCCGTTATCCGAGTTCGAAAACGAAAATGCACTCGCTTGTATGACCTACAAGCGGTCGCTACCGCCGTTGTTGTTGTTGTTGTTGTTGTTGTTTCGGTTATTGTTTCTGTTATTGTTGTTGTTTTTGTTTCTGTAATTGTTGTTGTTTTTTTTGTTGTTATTGTTGCTGCTGTTATTGTTGTGCACAGCGACGGCGATCAACCACCCCACTGTGACAGCTGGCTGCAGAAGCATCAGAATCAGTGTGCCGAGCAATCGCGACAGCAGGACAGGACAGGAGCAGTAGGAAACAGGATCACGAACCCCTTCTTTCCTAGGCCTATCGCATTATCGACGTAGATATTGAATCGTATCGAGTCGACAAATATGATCGATGGCTTTCCTGTCTCCGTCGACCACCCGCCCGTCTGCCGGACACGCTGCAGCTTGATTGATTTATTGACCGACTAATTAGTTGGCCAGGTATATATATATATATATATATACATATATATATATATATATATATATATATATATATATATATATATATATATATATATACATATATATGTATATATATGCTTATGTATATATATATACTTTTTTAAACAAATTTTCTATATATATACATGTATAGGAGGGTCAACTAATCACCGACGAAACGACCCATTTCGGAAATCGGCATGACATAGTGGAAAACGCTAGTGGTGGTCGTCGGCGCTGGTGATATTACGGCGTCGTCGTCGTCGTCGTCGGCGGCGGTTAAGGCGCGAGCAGTCCCGCATGTCCCGCAGCAATAGCAGCAGGAACAACGGCAGCAGCAGCGGCCTTTGTGTCGTAGCGATCGCTAATTTCGGAGCGGGCCGTTTCGCTTGTCAAACGGCAGGACGCGGCAGGCGCCGCTGAGCCACCAGTTCTATCTGGGTGGCGAGCGGGTGGCGCGCGCGACCTCCAGCCGCCACTGGTTCCGGCGGCTGGCTGGCAGTCTGGCCAATCTGCCTGTGGGTCAATCGGCCTTTAGACTGGACGCCGGCTGTGTACGCCACCACCGGCGACCGCAACGTCGACTGTGTTGGCACCATAGGCCGCACCTAGGCTGCCGCTCTGCACTTAGCGACGACGACGGCCGCGCTAGAGAATAGAGGGCAGCTCGGCGAACGAACCACCAGAGAGCAAGCCATCGATGATGATCCGAACGAACGAACGAGCCACAGACGCGATCGGACCACTCGCCGTGTCTGAGCCTGCTGACAAACCTGACCGCTCTTCCGAGCCGCCGTCGAGCAGACTTTGTCGTCTCTCGGCGCGTTCGGCGTTTGGCGTTCGGCGCGAGAGCCAGTTTGGAAGCGTTTGGAACCACCTAAGTGGAAAGCGGCTGGCTCGCGCGCCTGGACACATGTGTGTGTCAATGGCGACCATCTGCGGCACGCTCGTTCTGTTCCGCCCACTGTTCATGGGTTGTTGCTGCTGCTACCGCTGTTGTTGTTGCTGCAGTTTTTGTGTTCCCTTAGCTGTGTGCGCGTCTTCAGTTCCTCGTACTTGCTTGCCTGCTGCTCTCTCTTTCTCTCTCGCTTCCTCTGGGTGGTATCTCGCTGTCTTTCATAGTCTGCTCTTATCCTAATTCCCCTGCATCATCAGCATCATCATTATGATCTTCCGTGAGTATGAACGCGCGTGAATATGTGCGTGAGTTTCTTCTATCCGCCGCTTTCATCTCAAGCCGCCGTTCGTGTCATTGTTGTTGTTGTTGTTGCTGCTGTTGCTGTTAACGTTGTTGCGTTCCGCAAACGCGGCTGCTGCTTATTGAGCCTGTCCCTCTTAGAGAATGATGAAGATGATACTAATAATAGTGATGACTTTGTTGTGAGTTCTTCAATGAGTCGATGTTTTTTTTGTTTTTTTTTGTCGCTGCCGCTGCTGCTGCTGCTACAGCTTGTTATTGGTCCCTCCCACTCGCGTTTAGCGCTCTTCATTGTTTCGTGTTTGCCATCTAAGTGGCTGTATATATGTACATATATACAGTTACTGTATAAATGTACACATATATAAATATGTGCATATGCTGTATATATACGGCCATATAGCGGCCACGCCTATGGCGTTTGCTTTGGTCGTTCGTGTGCGTAATTATTTCATACGTATATATATATATATATATATATATATATATATATATATATATATATATATATATATATATATATATATATATATACATACATACATATATGCAGACACTTAATTATCGGGAGGTGATCTTATTATTGATTCGCTGTTGGCGTTGACCTAGCCGTCGCTCGGGACAAGATCTTTCTCCCAAATAGCCGTTACTAAATATACGCGTCCGTCTAGTTATCTGCTCATCTTTGCTTCTTTATGTGGTCGTATGTCTTGATTTCTATCGGTCTTTGGTGCCCTGGAAGACGACGAACCGCGACCAACACCTTTTCGACGGCACTACCAACACCGACGCAGTGTCCTGGACGAGCCTTCTCTTCCCAGAAACACGCATTTCGGTATGACAGCATGCACCAACATGACGTGACACAACCAAAGTCAAAAACGACCACTAAACCGCAATGCTATATAACTAAATACTTATACAATATACTTATACAAATAGTAATGAACATTGTAATGAACATATGGTCCACGGCACTACTAAACCACATGATCACTACTACAGGAAGCATAATACTGTCAAACGCAATTGGTCTTCAGCAGCAACACAAAGGCTTGCTTCTATCTAGCGGATCAACGCAACATTATCCAGATATGTATGCATATATATATATATATATATATATATATGAATGCATAAATGTATATAAATGCATGGAGACATATATTTATTTGTATGTATATATATATATATATATATATATATATATATATATATATATATATATATGCATATATGTATATAAATGCATTTATATACATATCTTTATTATCATATGCATATATATATATATATACAAACTCATCGAGATGCATCTTTATTTGTATAGACGCACACACACAGGTTAGCAAGTACAGCAACCGGCCAACCCACCACCGGTTGTGCTGTGCTGATTTCGTTGGGCTTAGCTATTGGGGCAATTATTTCCTCGCAAACGAACGGAGACGATGAAGACCGAACGGATGGAAGAGGAGTACGGCGATGACGACGACGTATTAATAGCGCGAAAAGGCGAGGCGCGCATTAATTAGTATGATTGCGCGCGTTAATTAGTATGATGGCTTGCAAGAACATCGGCAGCAGGATTGACAACTAGCCTATTCTTTCTCATGTTATGCGTCGAAGCCTTGGCGCATCCTCGTCGTCGGCTCCGATCCGTTGGCTGCCTGGCGTACGGATATCAATCTATCTGTTTTTCGGTAGCTCATAACCAGGCGCAGTGCGGCTCTCATAACCATTGCTCTACTACTTTTTCATCTTTCTGATCTTCTGTTTCTTCTTCTTCTTCTTCTTTTTGTTGTTCCAGTGTCGTTCTGATTGTTGCTGTCGTTCTGATTGCTCGTATAGCGGAAAGACTGGCGCTCATCCTTGGCAGAAATTCGCGCAGCTATGCATCTGCTGTGACGATTGTTGTTATTGTTGTAATTCGGTTAGATAGCACAGGATAGGTAGGAGGCACTCCCGTACTAAAAACGTGGCTAAACACTTGTAACGTAGTGTCCACAGTGTACAGAATACCTTCCAGGACGAAAGGGCTACCGATGTGATAAATACTAGCTGCTCACATGTGGTACTTATATATATATATATATATATATATATATATATATATATATACAGGTAGTTCAATAAGTTCTTAGAATGAGCTTTTTAGAATTCGAATTTTGGCACGCTTTCACCGCTAATAGGAACTGCAACTTTTCGACTGCTAGCATTCAATATATGATGGTAATTGGCCGTTGCGATTTCGTTTGATAGCTTTTCCCGTGCAACGTATCGGCGTGATTTTTAAAAATGGAGAAAAAAAGAGTTTCGAGTGGTTATGAAGCATTTTTATTTCAAAGGTTGGAATGCGACCCAAGTAAAAATTGAGTTAGACGAGACGTACAGTGACTCTGCGCCATGTTTTGCCACTGTTTCCAACTGGATTAATGTGTTAAAAAGAGGTCGCAGGAGCACCGAGGATGAACTACGTCCAGGAGGCCAAAAAACGGCAACTGATGAGGAAAACGTAGAGAAAGTGCGAAAAATTATTGGTACAGATAAGCGAATGAACATTAAGGAAATAGCGGAGGCATTAGGGATTAGTTTAGGCAGTGTGCATTTTATCCTACACGAAAACTTGAAGATGAAAGAGCTTAGAGCAAAATGGCTGCCGCATTTGCTCAACCAAGGCCAAAAAGACGCGCCTGTTTTGGCTTTACAGCGAAATTTGGCCAAGATGTCGGACAATCTGTCGGATTTTTGGTGCAGATTCATGACCGTCGATGAAAGCCGGGTTCATGACTACACTCCCGAGACCCAAGAAGCATCTTGCCAATGGTGTGCACCTGATGAAGAACCTCCGAAGAGGGTGCGGACAACGGCATTGACCGGAAAGGTGATGGCTACAGTTTTTTAAGACCAACGTAGAATAATGCTGGTCGACTACCTTGAGAGCTGTAAAACGATCACAGGAGAATATTATGCAAGACTGTTGGACTGCCGTTAGCAAGAACTCATCGTGAAACGGCCCGCTTTGCAGAAGAAGGTTGTCCCGTTTCACCAGGGCAATGCTCCTGCACACAAGTCCCGGCAAGCATCGGCAAAACTGGCCCAACTGAGGTTCGAACTTATTGAACAACCCTCCTATTCTCCAGACCTGGCCCCCTCTGATTATTTCCTCTTCGGACATTTGAAGAATAGTCTCGGTGGAAAGCGTTTTTCCAGCAATGAAGAGGTTAAGGCTGCTGTCAATGCCTATTTTTAGTCTAACGACGCGGAATTCTACTCAAGAGGTATGAAAGCTCTGAAATCTCGGTGGGAAAAGTGTATTGAGCTTCTCGGGGAGTATATCGAATAAGAAAAATTTAAAAACATGATTTGGAAAATTCTCGGTTTTCATTCTAAGAACTTATTGAACTACCTGTATATACATGGTGTCACGAAAGGATCTGAGGATCGATAATTAGAATTGTAGAGCTCGTCAAAGCAAATATTTTTTCCCAATGGTACATGGCCTTTGAGAAGTTTTGTTTCGGAGTGAGAGTTAAATGACTACAATTTGTGACACTAGTGTTTTTGCCCGACATCGAAGCATAAAGTGTACTGTTGGAAGACAACTAGTTACCTCATACAAAAACTAAGTACATCATCGTGTTCACCGTACTAAGCAAACGAAGAGAATTTGCAAAAACAAAGTTATTTTATTAGCCCTCACGTCCTCAGGATATACCTCAAAATCATAACCCTACGACCTTTCACAGCGCTTAACTGCTCGTATTTAGTACCAATGCGAGCTGTGGCTGCGGGGTAGTTAAGATTTTCGGCGGGCATGTCAAAATTAAGAGCATGCATAAATAAAAAAAAGACGCTCACTATCGCCGACGTGTCGCTTGACCGTCGCAGCGTTGTCTCACAGTCATTTATGCATGCACTCAATCTCGTCATGAATATGTTAGTTTTGAGCGTCGTGAATGGTCGTAGGGTTATAATTTTGAGGTATTGGGCGTGGATTAGTTGTTTCGTAACAGCACATGTTATGCTCCTATGTCGGGCAAAAACACCAGTGTCACAAATCGTAGTAATTTAATTCCCACTTCGAAACAAGAATTCTTAGAAACTACCGTCATCGTGTAGTTTGGTGCTATGCTACATTGGAAAAAAAAATATTTGCTTTATTGAGCCATACAATTCTTATTATCGATCTTCAGATTTTTTTTCCGACATCCTGTATATATATATATATATATATATATATATATATACATATATATGTGTGTATGTGTGTGTGCAAAATGGCAAAGCTATACCTTGCATTAGGAAAACCAAAACCAAACTTAAGGTTAATCGATAGAACCCTACAAAAATTGCGTTGTATGGATTCCAATTCGATGCCGGCTGACAATTGATCCGGTGATGCCGGCACATATTTTAGGTGCCGGCATTAACTATAGCATACCAAAAGCAGGAAGAACTCAAGAAACAGGCATCTGGGTTACATCCTCCCTTACTAATCTTTAAGGTAAAGCAAGCCACATGGCCCTGACTAACTATATGAAACCAGCCATAGTTCGGCCATTTCATTTGGCGGCGTGTACTATAACCGGAGGCTATCCTCACGTAATTGATCCCAGGTTGACGTGCATTCGAGCCACACTCGTTCGTCAATCTCAGTCCGAAACTGCCCAAGGTTGAGACTCGTAGCTGGGTCCGTCATTCAAGGCCTCCAAGGCAGCCGCCGCCGCAGTCCCACTACGCGAAATATATATGGACGGCTTTTGATGAAGAACGGTGCCAATGCATCTTTCACCGGACCATGCTCCGGGTTAAATGTTCAGATCTTGAAATGCAGTTGTGTCATAACGGGTTTCGAGGGTATATATATATATATATATTTTTTTTTTTTGTATTTTTATGTATTTATTTTTTTCGTTAGTAGATGGCACTCTGTTATACTGAGATGATAAAAAACAAGAGCACTAATCATAACAATGTGATAATAGATCACTTTCGGGGATTGTCTCAGTAGTTGCGCAAAACGGTGCAGCTCATTACGAATAAATTGCGTTGCAAGGTTTTCCCATATGAATGACATATGCATGCACGTATTCCTGCAGTTAGAATCTAATCGATCCCGCACTATAAACGAGCAAAATAATCAACAGGTGCCTATGCTCTCAGCAAACTTACCTAATGCTTACACATATTTGATAGGTGCTACTTATGAACATTTAGCATAAAATGTAACGCGATTTTGTTGTGCGTCACAGCTACGCTACTTATGGTGAATATGTTTAATATTCTGACTACTACAAAAACAGTATTAATAACGTCGGCAATAACATATGGAGAGGGTAATAAGGGATAATGAGAATGAGTAATAAGAATTACTAATAGAAATACTAGGTAGAAATGGATCATTTTTGTGCTCGGGAAATAAGTGAAATTGCGATGAGCTCGATGAGACAATTTTGCTTGAAAGTTGCAGGTTTTGTATATGGAACATAACACGTGTTCAACCTATTCAACGTGCTTCACCATGGCAGGCCTGCACAAAACTGAGGCGAGCGACTACGAAGGCCATAATCATGCTTTTCTACCTGAGTTCTGATGGCGAGCGCGTGAATAGCCATACCGTAGACGCTGACGCAGCGAGTGCCGCCCATGAGGCCGTTCATGTCATGCTCCTCATTCCTCGTACTCACCTGTCTCAACACAAGCAAGCCGCAACAGTCGGAGAACAGAGCAGAAAGGCTTCATTAACACGTTCCTTCACTGCTACCAACTCTTTGCACGGCTCGTCTCATCATTGTTGTTGTGTCTGTTGTTTTTGAGTGGTGTTGCGAGAGCGAAGACAACAGAACAATTGCACCTCCCCGCACCTCTACCATGGCACTACTCTAAATTGCTCCTCGCTCGAAAACTTTAGTAACAGCCATCCAAGGCTGTATCTTTGCGCAAAGGCATGATGCAACCGTGCAAACGTTTGCGTCACGATGTGTGAGCATATATATATATATATATATATATACATAGACACTTATGCATATTAATTTATTTGTATATACATATAGACATATTCATACAATCACGCATGTACATATAGTTGTATGTGGATTGGCGGGAGCAATAAAGTGGCACAAATATGTATATATATATATATATATATATATATATATATATATATAAAGCTGTTTGTGGATTGGCGGTGCAATAAAGTGGCACAAATATATATATATATATATATATATATGCAAAGTGTAAGCGTCAGACCTAACATGTAGGCTACTACGCCACAAGAGTAAGGCCACAGTGCCATCGGTTGGCAACCCCGTTCATGGCTGGCTCCGTTTGGCGCGTAGACATAAAACAAGCAGGCACTTGTTTAACATGACGACTACAGCCGCCGCCGCTGTTGCTGCTGGTCGTCGAGGTGTTCGCGTTCACTAGACGCGTCATGGCCACGCGTCTGCGTGTGTCGCGTCTCGAGACACTGAGGGACGAACGGCTAAACTGGGTGTTCGGGGGTGTTCGGCATGGAGGGGGTGTTCGGCATGGAGGCGGTGTTCGGCATGGAGGCGGTGTTCGAGATCGGGGGTGGCGATGATGGTCGGTCGTTCGACCGAAAGGGAGAAACGAGACGGAGACGCACAGACACACAGAGAGCACAAACATACGACTGTATGTCTCTTTCCGCTCTCTCTCTCTCAAAGAAGAAGAAGAAAAAGAAAACCTCGCGGCAGCAAAGACATTTTTCGAAAACCGTTGCGCAATTTGTCGAAACGTTTCGCCTGCGAGCGCTGATGAGCACACGCCCGAGCGACATGCTTGTCGACGCGAACGAAGAAGGTAGACTTGGCGGTCGGAGGGAAGAAATGACAGGGGTTTTGGAACAACGATTGTTGTGCTCGCTTCCCGTTGTGAAAGGTAAGGACGGCGAGGACGAGAATAACAACAACAACAACAACAGCGACAATGACAACGACGTGTCCTGTTTTGTATGCACAGCGGCAGATTCTCTTGATTGTGTGATGAAGAAATTGTGCAGCAGCGAGTGACAATTTTATCGGACGGCACTCGGTCGCTTCGGATTTTGTGCTCGTTCTTTTCCTAAATTTTTTTCTTTCCTCGCTGCTGTCTCCTCTACATTATACACCTATACACTTATACTACAATCGCCTCGTGATGCCTTTTTTAAATTGTATTTATTTCTCTAATTTCTTCTGATTTTTTGAAGTTCCTCTAGTCTTTTTTTGCAAGATTGGTGTGCGACTCATACCGTCACTTCTGCGACTTCCACTACTACTAAATAGTATTAGTGCTACTATTTAGTAGTAGTAGTAGTGCAAGTTTTTCTATTTCATTCTAAATCAAAAAGGGATTCCACCACTACCACTTCTACTACTACTACTGGTACTATCAGTTCTATGACGATCACCTCTTCTACTACAGCCGCACCATTTATTTAGTGTATAAAGGCTACTGGAGTTCAGAACAGAGCGCAGGCCCTCGAAACATATCCTCCGGCGAGGGAACATTGATGATGGCGATAATAACAACAACAACAACAACAACAACAACAAAAACAACAACAACAACAACAACAACAACCGATACCACTGACGACACTGATGACGAAATAAAAAATTACAGTGGTATCAATGACGACACTTTTGACGACGACGACGACAACGACATTAGCAACAACAACAACAACAGCAGCAATAACAACGAAGACCATGATCGTGATGATGCTAGATGCAAAACGAGAGGGAATAAGGTAACAAAGCGAGAGCCGATCAAATAGTCGAGCGCGGGTGGTGGGAGGAGGAGGAGGAGGCAGATGAGAAACGCTCCGAGCGTTTGAGTAAAGACGCTTCAGCCTCAGTCGGCTGGTGGTGGCCACGGCGTTAAACCACCATCTGTGCCACCATCGGCACACGAGACAAGATGCGCGCTCGAGGTCGCACCAGAACTTCAACCCACTTGTTGTCTTTGTTGTTGTTGTTGTTGTTGTTGTTGCCGTTGTTCTTGTCGTCATTGAAGTCCTCGCCGTTGTCGTATCATGGTCGTTATGGTTTTTGTTTGACTAAGCATTTGACTGCTACCTACAAAGGTGAATAAATGAAATTGATTGTATCATGGTCGTTAAAATAGTGTGCCGATGTACTTCGACGAGCAAATTTCGAATTCCTAGTTACGCTGCTGTCGCCGCGTTTATTTTAACGGTGCTCTTATTACCCTTGCTGCTCGTTGTCGTTGTTGTTGTTGTTGTTGTTGTTGTCGTAGCTGCTGTTGTTGTTATCGCAGCTGTTGTTGTTGTTGTTGTTATCGCAGCTGTTGTTGCTGTATTGTTGTTCTGGTTGTCGTCACAGTCGTTGTTGTTGTTGTTGTTGTTGTTGTCGCTGTTGTTCTTGTGTTTTTTGTTGTTGTTGCTGCTGTTGTCCCCTCTATAATGCACGGTAGTACGAGCTGACATGTACTGCGGCGGAGAACAGCAGATTTTTTTGGCATACACGCGCGAGGACTGCGCAAGTGTCTAGTTAGTTCACGGCGTACTCTCAAGGTTGGCAGGTCGCGCGCTTGTCAGCACTCTATTCGAGCGTAAAAAGACGCGAAAGAGGCGGCGGCATCGACAGGCGTCGATCCCGTCCACTTCATTGGTCGTCTAGTCGGGTACCTGCTGCGCTTGATATATAGATGTATGTATAGGGACACATCCGTGCACCGAAAACTTATATTATGTATGTTTCTATATACTATAAGGTCAACGGGTTACTCCATCGAGGCACCTATATTCATACTTGAGGACTCTGGGTGCGATGCTTTTGGCACGCGTGGATGATCTGAACAGCTAAGGCCTATTTTTATTTTGATCCGTCTAATATGCGCTGGTTCGGACATATTTTAGTAGTGACCCGAATAAAGAGTGACCTTAGTGGTTTTGCCCCATTGTACCTTTTGCATTTACAATTACTAGCTGTTACTTCGTCAACTTAAGATTCTGTGAAAAACATAAACATAGTTTCAACGGAACAATGTAAAAGCGGTGCGTTAACATTCGAAGCTATCGTCGTATACGATGAAACTGACACCGCTTTAGTAATCTCATTTCAGGTTGATATTCATTGCTTTACTTTTTTGCAGATGAAACGCCTTGATTCTTCCTTTGACAATACTTGACATTTCTTAAATTCTTGAGGCCGTAGGAGAGGCGTGTCTACCATTCTCCTTGATTAAGCTCCGTCTCCGCCTATTTTTCTGCATATTTACATGCGGCCAGATAGGAGGCTTATGCTAAGGTATACTTTTTTTTTGAGGAAATGCATCAAGATCATGAGCGTCTGGCTGAACTTTTCCTTCTACTCCTACCTTTATCTAGTCCTTGCCTCGACCGCTCCCTCGAAAGTGGCGCGCGAACTTCTTCCGCCTAGCGGCCTTCTTTGTTACCCTGAGCGTCAACCTTTCGCCGATGTCATTATGAAGCTAACCATCTCCTTAATGGGACGGGCCCTCACGGCCATAGAACCCGTGTACGTTGATTCCAGACAGGGCTTGTAGGGCAAAACAGTGTACTTCGTATGGTGCGTCTCTTTAGAGACACGCAGCATAGAGCTCTCAATAGTGGTCACAACCTTTTAGTGCATCGAATATCTTTAGTCATCTACCACAACTTTTTAGTTAATTGAGTTGAAAGCGTTCTCAGCATCCAGAAGCACGAGATCAGAAGCACGAATCTCCGCTCCTCTCGTGTTGTGGGTCTTCGTGGTTTCCCGACCTGCTCGCTCCAGTGATCTAGTTAGGATGCCGAGGGTAGATTTTCCGTCTAGAAAACTACAGCCGGCGATATGACAAAGTTTCTATGATCTCGATTTGCTCATTTAATCTATTGACTAGAACAAATTTAAAAGCCTTTCCCATGGTGCCAAGGAAGCATATGGAACCGCACGCCGAAGTACCGTTCCTGCTGCCGGGTTTAGGAATGAGAGCCAGGCTTTTTTCTCCCATAACCTTGGGATAGCTTGGCCATCCCAGCGGGCATACCGTCCAGGCCAGATGCCTTTCGACGAGTTGTTTTCTCGGCCATCCATTCCTCTAGAATATGTAAACCCTTGACCCGCTACCCCTAACTGCCAAGCGGACCATAACCCGAACACCTCTCGGGGAGAGAGAGAGAGTGAGTGTAAGTCAGGCTGAATTTGAGATGTCTGATAAACCTGGTCACTTTCGTTTCGAGACTTTCGCTTGTCCCTCGAGTTGTAATGATTCCTCGATTACCTCTTTAAATTGTGCTGCCACTTTGTCCTCTTCAGCGCTTGGTCACCTGAATTGATGAAATCAGGAAGTACTTTCCTGATTGTATATACATATCGATCTATACACCTACATTTAACGGCAATACATCACGTTGAACATTAGTCCTTTATCTATTTTGAATTGCGAAACTCAATTTATATTCGCCGTATTTGCGTCAATTGGCAGGCAAACATAGCGGCCTTGCAATATCAGACGCTGACAAGGTTTTTTAAGCAGAAAACCTAAAAAAGAAATGAAAAAATCAACAGGAGACACTAGTTCGAATTGTACTGAAATACCAAAACTAAATAGAGTCGGCTTAGAAAATCCTAGTGAACTTTTATTGCACAATGCACACAACAGTACTTTAGTGTTTCAAACATCCATTAACTTCTATTCTTTCTCTTGTGGCGTTTCTTTCGATGACCCAAATTCAACATCCCGGTCTTCTGCTTCCTCGTAGACACAAAGGGCGTGGTAATCCCTGGACGATTCTGATAGTGTGGTAAAGGACTGACACCGGGATGATCTTTTAGGTCTTAAATCTCTCTTTTTGCCACCGCTCATTGCAGTGATAGGCACCAAATAATAGGTGTTTCTGTGCAAAGATTGCAAGGCTTGCACTGTAAAGATGAGTTGATGGAACGGAACGATGACGGGATACCCCGGTGTAGATATTCCGGCCTGGTGTTGATACTCTGCCCGTGCAGAAGCTGAATGCGCTAACAAGGCTAGTTCAAGACAGGACAGTTTGATCGGACATATCGGCTAGGCTCTGTGTGTGTGTGTGTGTGTGTGTGTTTGTCCTACCGTACTCCGCATGCATACAAATACGAGTATTTTTGTCTAACAGTCCCGCCTGGAAGTCCCGCCACAATGAGTCAGTTTTACTATCTTGGTCAGATGCGGAAGCTGGCTTAACGGCTGACTTGATGGACATTTGGCCTGAAATCGGCTGTCGCCATCGACGTCGTTGGCCGGCGTCCTTGTTGTTGTTCTGATGTGGTTGTTGCTGTCGTCGTCCTGATTGCTGTTGTGTTTTTTCGGACTGTTGTTACTGTCGCCGTCCCGATTGTTGTTGCGTTTGTTCTGATTGTTGTTGCTGCTCTCGTTGGTTTCCTTTTGTCGCCGTCAAAATGATCGGCCACCCCCCGATGGCCGCTCACAACCACCACTGTGCGGCCTATATGCATAGCAGCAGTAGTAGTAGTAGTAGCACAGGCAGCAAGTCATCGGTCCTTCGTCAGCTGCGTCCGTTGGTCTGCTTTGTCCACCGATCGACGGCGTCTCGCCTAAAATTCTGACTGATGAGAACGATACTGGGGCTGCCGTGGCCGCAATAGCGGGACAACTAGATCTTCTTCCGTCGAGAGCACGCCTAGTATAGTAGGTGGCACACGACAGAAAGTTAGCGAAGAAAGGAGAGAAAAAAAGTGAAAAAGACAACGAAGGAGATAGAGATACCGAGAGACGAGAGGGAATGATTGGGAGCCGATTACCGTAACTTAGTAGTCGAAGTATTAGTAGGTAGGTCAGCAAGAGCTCACATTGACCTCCCACATTGGCTAAATGACCGCCAGCTGTTGCTACTGTTGTACTGGGGTTGCCGTTATTACTGGTGTTGTTGTTGTTGTAGTTGTTGCTATTATTGCTGCTATAGTCATTATTGCTGCTGTCGTGAACCTACTCCGGCACTGCCGTCCGGACAACTGGCCTACACTTTTCTGGCCCTCATCCGCTACGCCTCCTTCATTCACGGCGCACGACGTCCTTAGAAGCAACCAGAGCATGAACAATATCCGACACCCTATGATGGGTCGGTCTCTGTTCCCTATCGAAACCAAAGTGTAAGAGCCAACAAAAGGTATTTGCTTGGCTAATTGGCTTCCGATTGGGATATTCATCCACTGGCATCCTGGGTGCTACGAGTAGCTGTGGTTGTTTGTGGTGGTTGCTGTTGTCGATGCTTCTGCTGTTGTTGCTATTATTGTTATTAATGTGTTATCGTTTACGTAGAGACGGAAGAAACGGTGGGCACTGGGCGGGGGTTTCAAAGGGGCGGTGGCGGAACGGGGCGCAACTCGCCCTCCTGGCTACGGCAGCAACAGACCAACAACTGATCAGGATCAGGCTCGATCAAGCCAGCATCGAGCGGCATTATCGAGTCTCTAGTTCTCTGGCCGGCTGACTAGAACTCTCTAATCGGTGCGTCCAGTCTAAACGTTTGGCGCACGCTCACGCACCCAAGTGCGGCTCGAACAGCTGGCTGAGAAAAACGGTAACCGAGCGACAACAACGTCGTCGAAGACGACAACAGCAGCAGCAGCAACAAGAACAACAACAACAACTGAGACGAGAACAATGACAACAAAAATCTTAACGACGACAACAACGACAACAACAACAACAACAACAATTCTGCATTTAAAAACACGTTTGGAGAAGCCATCGCCTAAACTGGCACGTACGCTTTAGAGCTCTTCCTGGAAAGTGCAGCGAAAACGTTTTCGCAGACCTTCTGCTTCACGTTCCTGGATGAAAGTGTTCCAACGCCTGACCACTGCAAGGGCCTCTGAGACTTGAGTAGAGAGCCATAAGCATCTACTGAAGTCTCACCACTAGTGATAGCAATTAAGACGCCGATATATCTCGATAACAAAGAAGACGCCGGCCCTGGTCAGATTTTATCAGAAGTCCGATGACAAACCTCGATGTACTCATCGAGGACACTCGCAATAAGTCGTACTACAGCGCGTTCTTGGCGCACCATGCTTACAAAGCGTGTCGTCGCTACATTCATAGGTGGGACGAGAAGTTGTTGTTTTTTATTAACTCACGTTGCTGCTATTATTGTTATTCCTATTGCTACTAGAGAAATTATGAGAACTATAGAGCGACCGAAGCCCCGCACCGATCTTATGTAAAGAGCCACCGTCCTATCAGAAAATGCTTGCATTGTATCGGACGATCTCCGTCGCCGTATGCATTTTCTTCGACTATGTAGGAGAAGAACGCAACGACGTCAAACATACGTTCGAAGTTTTGTTGCACGACGCTTACCGCGGTAGTTTATCGGTATGGGAAGTACTTAACTTAGCATGCAAACGCATTCCGCAGGCATTCTTAAACGACAGATACTAGAAACTGGAACATTATTGGAGACGTGGCCGAAACCATCGTCATCATTAGGAAGTCAGAAACACTTGTTAAAGAACACCGCAATGCGCCCCCTGCCCACGCAACTCGCCAAAGTCAAGGTAATGGTTGAACATAGTAGCATAACACCGTAGCCTCGTCCTGATGCGACGTTTAGGCGAGACGTGTTTTTAATAGGCGGCTATTAGAGCAAGAACCTCGGCTCCGAGTTCCAGGTCGTCTTTTCGAGTGTGCTGCAAGCATTTTTCCACCTCGTAATGTAACAGTAAGTAATCGTAATGGTGGCTGGTGGTAAAAGTCGTGGCTGGACTGCTATCAGTAGGAATGTTACCGCTAACTGCCGAGCTAACTGTGCTGATCAGAGCTAACTCGTCGGTAATTAGAGCTAGAAGCAACATAACTAGTAACAATAATAGCAGCGAGCGGCACTAATAGGAATAATGGAACTAATAGTTGTAGTAGTAATGTGTTGTTGTTGTTGTACAAGAATTGGCGTCGTTGCCCATGTGCTCAAAATTGTAGGCGAAACAGATATAATACCACCATGTATAGGCATTGCGTGCAGCAGCTGCAGAAAACAAAAGACGAAGAAAAAGAAGACGAATATGATGATGATGATAGGTATGTGGATGAGGATGGTGATGAAAAAGGAAAAATTGACGAAGGAACAGAGAGGGAGAGAAAATAAAATAGTGTTGCTGATGCAGTTGCGTTTGCTGTTGTTGTTGATGCTGTTGTTGTCCCTGTTGTAATTGCTATTTTGGTTATTGCTATTGTTGTTGCTGTGGCGGTTATTGTTAAACATATACCGTACTACCACCACTGCTGTTGTTGTTGTTGACTGTTGTGGACCGTGACCTAAGTCGCAGTGACAGACAGCTCAAGATAGAAAAACTGCTCGTTAGTGCGCGTGCCAGCGTTAGCTCAGGGTGCTGATGGTTTGGTCGTAAGTGACGCTAATTTGGTCGTCAATTTGCTAGCAAAGCGATTATCGTCCACCCGGCCGCCCGTCCGTCCATCCTACCTAACTACAGTTGATCCACAAAAACTACTACAACCACTACAGCCGCGTACTAATCGTAGGCCATTTAGTAATCGGCAAGCTGTTCGAGTTTACTGCCAAAGACAGCGAAAGCAGCAGCAGCAGCAGTAGCAGAATTAGCGTCAGCAACAATGATATTGATACCACCACCACCACACCAACAACAGCAGCAGCAGGAACCGCTACAACAGCGACAGCAGCAACAACACAGGACGAAAACAACAACAACAACAACAGCTAGGACCACCGTAACAGCAACAGCAACAATATCCACAACAACAACAACGATGATAATAAGAACGCTAGAGCTGCTAGCCTTACGGGGCGTATTTTGACCGGATAACTGTCAGTCGAGATTAGATGTTGACACACACACGTTCGCGCGCGCAGCATGGGTCGTGCGCTCGTCGTAGCCAGTCATTCAGCCAACTAACCAGCCAGCACTACAATGGCAGAGGTCGGTAGACGAGGTTGAGCTTAAAATGGTGGTGGTGGTGGTGAGCTCGAGGTGATGGTGAAACTCGTGGGCTCCGTTTTCGGCGTCGTTCTTTATTGTTCTCCACGACGTGGGGGTGTGGAAGGTGGGGGGGGGGTGGAGGTGGAGGTGGTGACCTCGTCGCTTGTTGCTGTATCGCTTGGCTTCCTATTGGAGCCGCTGCTGCTGCTGATGCAACTGCTGGTGATGGTCCGCTCGTAGAAATACAGTCGTAGTTGCGACAACAGCGTTGCAAGCAGCGGTTCGCCAGTTCAAACCGCTCAACGCTCATTTGCGCCACTCTCCAGCACAGTACCAATAGTACGCTTCAGCATATCGCGAAGCTGGTTACTTGCGTTTGTCTTCGGATTCGGCGTCATTGGCATCATCTCCCCACTAGGACTGGGGGCTGGTTGTATTGGGAGAAGTAGTCAAAGTAGTAGTAGTAGTAGTAGTAGTAGTAGCAGTAGTAGAAATAGAACTGATAGTAGCTCTAGTAGGTGCAATAGCTGTAACAGTAGTCTGGTAGCAGGGGAGGGTTTAACTCTCGCAAGTAATTAGGATCGATTACTGCGGCAGTGACGGGTGGGTGACATGTGGGCTTTCACAATGAGGACCATAAGGTGGCGGTAGTGGTGATGCTGACGATGATGAAGACGATTATACCGATGGGTGGTAATGACGATGAGGAGAATGCTGCTAATGGAGATGATGATAGCTATAATAATGACGGCCAGTATCGTTGCTACTGGATAATTACAACAGTGGCAGCCAGTTTGATTAACAACAACAACAACAACAAACACCAGCAGCAACAACAACAACCAACATCAGCAACAACAACAACAACCAACATCAGCAACAACAACGACAACAACAAACACCGCAGCAACATCAACGACAAAACCCACATTGACAACATACCGTACGCGACCTCATGACGAGGACGTTGACACGCAAATGGCCAGAAGCGAGCGGCGGTGTGACGGCGTTGGCGTATGGCGTGCGCCTGCATGCGCAGTTTCTACAGAAGGAGGAGAAGAAGGAGGAGGATTTACAAGAAAATAGATGTCGACAGACGCCCAATCTGTCTACCCGGCACTTCGGGAAGTTTGCTCAAAATGGCAGCTTCAGAAGCAGCAGCAGCAGCATTAGCGGCAGAGCAGCAGCAGTAGCAACAGACACAAATCATGATGAAGATGAAAAAACGACGAGAAACAAAGGTCGGGCGTAGGCGGTGGGCGGTGCGTGCCGAGCCTAGACTGGCCAGCCGACCTAGTCGACTCGTCACAACAATAACGGGCGCTGTTGTGGCACCCGTTATTGCTGGCAGACTCCTACGCTGGCACTACTGCAACGAGGAGATTAGCTCGGCATCAATCGTTTAAGAAAAGGTATTATGGATAAGCGCGATCAAGCCATAACAACGACAACGACGACAATGACGATGGTGCGGCGGCGGCGGCTATGACACCGGCACCGGGACGGACAACGGTGCCTGGCCAAGAACTGGCAATGGAACATTATGACAGGCGTTGCGGTCTCCTGATTTACAGGGTTTCACGGTGACGTCGACCCGTCACGATGCCAATATATACCATGCCAATAGGTAGACAAGGCGTAGACAGCAGAGCGAGCTCAACGACGAACCACCGACAACATACAGGAGTCAATGGGCGGGCAGAGATCAGATCCCGGAGCAGTCCCGAGTCAGTCCTGTATAATTAAGAGAACAAGTCTGTTTGTTTGACCGAAGAAGCGGTAGTAGTAGTGTTTCGTACGTTTGTTGAAGTCTCGAGAACAATGGAATAAACTTGTGTGCGTGATGACAGGGATCATGGTGGCCAAGGAGAAGGAGGCTGTACGACGGCGCGCCGTCGACTTCATTGTAAATGATGCGGTTGGCGAAGTTATCGGCATGATGGTAGATGCGGTCTCGGCGGCGGTGGCAGCGGTCGATCTAACGGACGGCGCGCCCATATGTAAGCTTTGCGAGGGCTTGCAGCTTGCAAGCAAAGATAATATACAGAGTTTTAAACATGAACCGGTGCTGATAGTACACGATAGGTTGTGATAGTGTTAGAGACTCCACCCCCCCCCCTGACTGTAAGCAATATTGGTTTCACCTATAGAACCCGGTTGTGGGGGATGGCAGGAGGTATGTGGGTTTTAGCAGGTAATTCAAAGACTTTGGTAGTCATCGAGCTACAAGCCGGCGTGTAGTCCTGCACATCGTGCCTGCAAAAAGCATTTCCCCCTTCTGTATAAAATGTAGTGATAGTAGGTAAGGCCCCAGCTTCATTCAAATTGAGACAACGTGAAAGGAGGCGTCCAATCAGTCAACGGAAAGAAAGATTATGCAGGGGCGAGCTCGTATAGATTTTTCTTGCATTGAATATATATATATATATATATATATATATATATATAAAAGAAAGAGAAGGTATTAGTATAAAGGGTTTTGAAAACCCGTGAAAACTGAAAGAGATCCGGGCGTTGCCAAAAGTACAGCTGACCTCCCTGGCGCCGTTCTTGCGTGTTAAGCACTAATCTTCATATACGGTAAACGGTATAAATGTGTGTGTAAATCGCATATTATTTCAACGCTACGAACATGGTTAGAATCTAAACGGGACTCGGAAGATTCGTTCACCGGAAAAATGCCGATAAATTGAAACCCACTATTCGTCGTTTTCATGACGCAGAAGCACTTAACATTATATCGCTATTTTTATTAGGCTTTGTTGCATCTTTGTTGGTCTGAATGCTTATTGTTGTTTTGTTCGGCATCTTCATTGCCGTGAAGCCGCACTATGTGGCATTACGCAAAGTTAATGAAACACATGTAAAATATTTTTTGAATACTACTACTACTACTTGAAACTACTTTGTTATGTATTCGGTGCTGATTTTGTAGCTATCTAGTCAAAACCTAGTAGAACACTAACACAGCACGACTGCGTCTCTAACTTGGAAACGGCACAGATAAAGAACGCGGATCTGTGCGGTCAGACCAGCAGTCAGACTTTACCGAAGTTCGCGCTAATTGTGTCTGTATGTTCAGTCATATGTGTTAGACTTGCTAAGGCTTGCTTGCCAGCCAGCGCTGCCAGTATGGAAATTTTAACGCCGTTACTGCAGCGTCGTCGACTACCGTTGCCCCCCCCGTAAAGAAGTAGCGACGCCTGGCCTACTTACGTAGTAATAGTAATAATAATAATTATTATTATAATGATAAAAATATTATCATCGCCATTTTTGTTTTGTCAGAGATTGTGCCAGATAGCGAACAGCCTGTAAATGCTGCATATTGTTTTATTGTTGTGAGATTTTTCTTGGAATATATATATATATATATATATATATATATATATATATATATATATATATGTTAACCATCATCATCATCATCAACACACATCTTTATGACTACAAATAGAACTAAGAAGTAGCTCCACCTATTATACATCTATAGCGACCACAACCTTTTGTTACATTTAAATTCTGTTATCTAAAAGTTTCAGCTTCAACCTCAATTCGATTACCTTTGGAAAGATCATTTCTTCAGGCTTCGCGAGGGGAGCAGCTCCATCGAGTTCACTTATTCCGAGGGTTAGTTGATCGCATACAGGTACTGTATAGGGCGTTTTTGCTAGCCTACCTTTAGTCGGACCATAGCGTCTTCGTACTGAACTTCGGTGGGCGCTCTCCTTTTTTTCTAGCTATTCGTAGCCATTCCTTTCATTCTAATTATTATAACTACTTTCGTTTTACTTTGCTCTTCTCACATAGCCGCTATTATGCATGTTACTACTGCTACGGCTATCTACCAGTGTTACAATCTGCTACAATGTTAGAGCGCAATCACTATGCTAACGCATAATTACCATTACCGTTGTAGGTATCAGTTCTACACACATCTGACAAGACCGACGACGAAATAGCTACCGTAGACTATTCTAATCATCAGAGAGGCTTGTCATTACAGCAGCCCGGAATGAGAACGGCATTCCTAGGCTGCCCTCTCCCTCGTTAGCAGAACTGCTACCGGCGGTAGCGTTAGCACTCGTACAAGTAGATAACTAATTAAGTCGCGCGCGCGCTTCAAGTCGAATTCTTAGGTATATATATATATATATATATATATATATATATATATATATATATACCTATATATATATATATATATATATATATACCTATATATATAAATATATACATATATATATACATATTTTTTTTTTTTTTTCAAGTGGCGGCATTGGACCGTTATCCGAATCGTCGACGTTGTAATGGACTACTGAACTAAAATCACTTCCTCTTGTTTCTCTTCTTTTGTTTTTAACAAGGCTAAGCAACAAATAGTCCAGCCTTCAAAGTGTTTTAAAATCATTAGCCCGACTGTGTCAGATATAAGATAAGTGAATTACTGTTCCGCCTTTTCATAAATTAGGTGGCCCTGCGCTATGGAGTTGTCATGCTATTATGATAATGATGATGATGATGATTATGATTATTATTATTATTATTATTAAGTGCGAACCTCCGTCAGACTTGTATACCCACAATGAAAGGCGCGTTTCGTCTACAGACAGTGGCGTTTTTTTGTCGGATCAGAATATTTACTCTATTTCACTGTTTCTACATTTTCCGCTGCCCATCCTGGCTTGATTGAGCTGTGATGCAAGTTGGATATGCCCGCCGTGAAGGTTTCGGTTTTTCCTTTATGAGAATTCTTCGGACCACACTGTGTTATTATTGTTTATGAGAGTATACATCTATACAAACTCAGGCCCAACCCCTATGAATGCTTTCAGAAGTACAAGCCATATTTACTCAACAGTTTCACGTTGGGGTTCTTTTGCCGAGAGCTAATTAACTGAAAACATACAAGTGCACAGGCCCAATACATACTTATAATACGTTTTCATGTGATTCAACCGAATATCAGTGCTCGCTTGAATGTCAGTGCTTGGCGTAAACAGTGTCTTTTGGGGTACATCGTATGCGCTCAGGAGTTTGCTATCTGAGGCGAATAACTGCCGGATGCATCGTGTAAGTATGTATTCCTTGCTCAAACCAGCTCAATTTCAACTGCCATCAATTAGACGTCAATCCAACAGTTCAACAATCTGACAGCCTCAGCCTGCTCGTTGTCTTGTGTGTCATCTTGCAAAGTGTTCATTCAATCCCGCCATACCGTAGTCAAGGTTCCCAATAGGTCGTGCTCTTGCAGGCAAAATAGACATATAGTTCATAATGAATAGTTTTTAAATTCTGATTGTTTTGTTGTTGTTGCTGCTGTGGCTATTGTTTTGTCCTATTCTGTATTGCTTATTTGACATTGCCTTTGCAGTTGTGCCGGGACGCCGCATTCCAAATCAAACAACAATAGCAACAGCGCGGTTATGGCAGCATTAACATACAAATAACAATAGCATTAAAGCCAGCCGCTGCAATATAATAATTGTACTACTAGTTATCAAATAGTTAAATAGCAAGTACAATGCGCTACGCCACATAGGACTCACCAAGAAGAACAACTATAACAATAGCACACATGTAATATACACAGAATATATATATATATATGCATAGTGTGCAAGCTGAAAACAATGGATAGACTTCGTGATAAGGAAGAGGTTGTTAAAATTTCAGACAATTATCTCATTCGCGTACGCCTCCTATGACGCGCTTCTAGCATATAACTAGTTCCTTGCAATATCGAAACGCGCAATCCGCTTCGATCTTGCCGGCGCCTGTATTTGGCGCTCAGGCCACCGAGTTTCTGGTTAAATACACGAAAGGTAACCTATGTTCACTCGCTTAACGCCATTCCCGCATTCGAGGCATTGCTGCAGCAACCCGATCTGTGTCCTGTTCTCGCGCTCGAATAAATCGTTGGTAATTACCACTAATTATCACGTAGTTAGTTAATGGCAAATACTAAGCGCTGCACACCACATGACACACTCGTACTACAACTCTCTAATAATACTAATAATAATAACGAAATATTTTGATATCTTTTTGGTAGTACCTTTAACGTAGAAACGAGCCCGTGCAAGGGACGACCAGGCGAGCTTTCCGGCAAACAGCTTTATGCGGCTTGGTGTTGACATCCGCGTCCCGCGCACGCAAATTTTCTTAAGCGATGCTTTTTATTGAAAATGAGAAGGTGACTTGCGCTCTTGGCGAATAGTGATAGATAACACTTTCTCGTGGAGAGCTCTGCCACGACGTCTGCAGAATCAACGGATCTGATGTATGTTACAGTTACACCCAGATGCAAAATAACTTGTGAAAAAATGTTTATGCACATACAACTGTTGACTGAATAAAGGTGATTTTGACTTTATTTGATCGATATCTGTCTTGACTCATAGTTATAGAATGACAACGAGACACAAACCGGAAATGAGGCAGAAGGGGAGAGAGCGAGAGAGATACTGAGTGAGTGAAAGCAAGAGGGGCCAAAACATGAACGCAAAATTGTTGTTGTTGAATTTACTACTACTACTACTACTACTATAACTAATTATGCCCGTGCTGCTGGGTTGAGCTCAGTTTGGCTCTAAAAGCGGTCAGATTGGGCCAAATCGCCCACAAAAGCCGATGCGGACGATGATTCGACATCCACCTTTCAATTTTTGCTTCGCCTTCCCCTCGCTCGTTTGCTTGCCGCTGATGTGCTTTTCAGAGAGAGAAAGATAGCAGGTACTTGTTAGTCAGCGGGGTCGTGGGGTCTTCGTCATCGTATAAAGTTGGTACACTGTACGAATGACCTTTACCTTCCTATATTTGGTTGTCGTGCATTGCCCAATTATTTAACCCCACTTGTCAGAGAGGAAGCTGCTGACGATGCAGAAGAAGAAGAAGAAGCACACCAAAACATAACAAGAGCTACAAGAAAAAAACGATGCCGAAGATAGTAAACAGCCGACAGGAATGTTTTCAAGCGCTGCGTCTTCCTCATCGTCATTCTTCGTTCGACGTTCCTCCTCCGCTGTGTCGTCTTCATCTTCATCCTGTATTTCTGTTCTTCTCGTTTATCTGCTATCGTACTTTATCGTGCTTTTGCCCTCACTAACTTCTTCTTGCTCGTGTTCTTCTGCTTTCTCTACTCTCGTATTTTCATTTACATCTTCAATTGATGATGATGATTATGATGATAATAATGATGATTCTAAAAGGAAGTGAGGAATAGCGGGGTGGGGGCGGTTGCGGGCAGCCTCCGATGACCATTACCACTACCACCACCACCACCACTCTACCACCGTCTATATTCGTTCATTTATGTATCGAACCCCCTATTCTGCTGCTGTTGTTGTTGTTGTTGCTGCCGCTGCTGCTGCTTACCAACAACCATGCTCACAGCTACAACCGTAAAGTTAATGGGGGCCCAAACAGCCCCCCTCCACTCCTTGCCCGAATGAAGGACCGGTCGGTCAATTGGACAGACGAAGAATTTTGTTCACCGTCACCAGCAGCATGCCGCCATCACCAAAAAAACCGGCAAGTCAATCATTATCATCATCATCATCATCACCACCACGACCAGACCTACCAATACGATTATATTCATCATCATCTGCGTCGACAACAGCAGCAGCAGCGGCGTCACCATCATTGTCACCATCGTCGTCAGTACTACTATTGCAGTTTCTAGTTTTTTTTTGTTTGGTTAGGGAGGTTTTGGGAATGCATGATGCACATGCGCCACTAGCAGCCTGCAAACTCACTAAACCCGGATTCCTCCCCACCCCCCCCCCAGGCTCGGTATAACTTTGGCATTACATCGAAGTCAGTTTCTAGTTTAATCACGATGATCATAATGATGTCTGTTGATGTTGCTAGCGATCGAGGGAAGGGGGAGGGGAGAGGGGGAAAGAGAAGGCAAGCCAAGGCAAAAGGAGATTGCGACGGAGTAGGGGACTGTATGTTTTTGAAATGGGAGTGATTTTTGTAGTATTGGTGATGATGGGAGTTATCATGATGATGAAGATGGGAATGATCACGATGATGAAGATTGGAGTGATCATGATCATGATGATGCAGATGTGAGTGATCATGATTCTAATGATTATGTTGACTTTGGCGCAGTGGTGAGGATGGTATTAGTCATGATGAGGAGGGCGGTGATCATGATGAATACGATGATGATGATGATGACAGGCTGAGCATGGTAATGAAGATATAGTATTCATGATAAATGAAAATGAAGGTAACTATACTGATGCTGATGATGGTGATAACGATGATGACGCTGAGTGTAGTTATCATGCTGATGAGGGTGGGAATAATAATGATAATTATTATTATTTTTATGCTAATAATGCTGGTGATGATGATGATGATGATCTTGATTACGATACTCGTGCTGGCAATGACAATGACGACGGAGTTATGTTGGTGTTGCCGCTGCTGCGGCTCCTATCAGTGATACTAGCAGCAGTAGAACTCATGATTATAATGATGAACAACAACCACCATTACAACAACAATAACGACGACGACGACAACAACGACAACAACAACAATAAGGGTGACGGTTCAAATGGTTCTAAAGCGGGAGTTCGTTGACGAACGTAGACGACCGTTCCCATTGCAGCAACAGCAGCAGCAGCTGCACGTTCAACTGCAGCAAAACCAGCTGCAGAATCCACGTATATACGCGTCAAACTGCAGACAGATGAAATAAATTACGTGAACGTAGTAACGTCAAGATTGCCAATATAAGCTGGTAAGAGCGGCGACGATGACGACGACGCGAAGTTAACGTCAGTGCCAGCTATCACATAAGATGCCTGTACCCAAGAGGTTGGGCTGTGGTGGGGGTAGTTGTAGAGGTGGGGGCGTCAAGGGCCGACGGTAACCCGTCGCCCATGGGGCTTCGCCGGGATGGGCCACGTGGGAATGATCGCCAGCGACGTCATCGCGATTATGATGATTGTGGTCATCATGAGGCGGCACTGTTTTTTCTTCTTCTTGTTGTTGTTCCTGATGCCCTTCGGCCGGATGCGGGGGCGTCTCGTCCACCGCTCTCGGGAGGCTCGCTCGTTTGCTCGGTTCTCACTCAGCGAGTGCCACCAGAAAGCCGCGGGCGTCCCGGCGGCTGGCACGCGCCAGTGACCGGCAGCGCAGTGGTGCCTCCCGAAATGATGCCTCCATGGTCCTCCAGCAGCGCAGGCCAGCGTAGTTGGTTTGGTATACACAGTTGGTTACATGGGCCAACATATAGATAGACAGACAGACGGACATACAAACAGGCAGTCAGTCAGGCTGACAATCAGCTAGATAGACACATGGCGGACCGGCCATCTAACAGATAGATAGCTGGACGTATAGATAGACGCGTATGGATCTTAATTTCGGTATACGCCGCTCGACCGAAATGCTCACCAACGAAATCAACGTACGCGAACGGGAGGGGGGCGACCCCGCAGGACGAGCAGACACAAGCTGCCGCTAAGACGAAAATTGCCGTGCCGAAGATGAAGAACAACAGAATTAACAACGACAACAACAACAAAAAATCAACAACAACAACAACAACAACAATAACGACAACAATAGCAAGAACAACAAAAACAAAAATACCAACAGCAGCATTAGCAACAACAAAAATACCAACAAGAATGACAAAAGTCACCTATCGTGGTGCCGACCGATGCCGGCGGCCGCGTTGCATTCGTGTTGCCTGACTCGTGCTGTAATGCTGTCTCGGTTACGGTGACGGTAGTACGTAATAGTGTTGTTGTTCTTGTTGGTGGTGTTTTTGTAATTGTAGTATTAGTTATTGTTGTCGTTGTTGCTGCTGCTGCTGTTATTCCTATTAGGCTATACCCTTGCCTGGTCCTTCGGTTGTTCGTTCGCGGGTCGCTTGCGGATAGGTGTCTATGCATATCTGCACTACTGCGTGTTCGTGTGTATCCATCCATGTACGCACTACGAACGCGCATGTCCATAAATATCTGTCAAAGAATTTAAAAGTAATAAGGCTACTTGTCCCGTCGGCTGTCTGACCAGCGGAGTCAGACAGCCTGAGTCGAAAATCTGATCGAGAAATCACAGAGAGCAAAACCTGGCCGAGCGGCGGATCCGTAACGAAACAGCGACCCGTCCGCCCCCGTAGCGGTTTCACTTTATATAATGCACTACCCGGCGGCTTGTTTGTGATTTGTTGTTGTTGTTGCTGCTGCTGTTGTTGTTGTTGTTGTTGTTGTTGTTGTTGTTGTTGTTGTTGTTGTTGTTGCTGTTGTTGTTTTTATTCATGCTCACATTGTTGTCATTCTTTTTCATGCATTTGTTGGCAATGTTGCTGTTTTATTTTTGTGCTTTCTTGTGGGATCAGAGCGGTGCAGATCACGGGTGGTTTTAATAATTAATTTCACCGGCTAAAGCCAACCATCTGCACACCCACGCGCCCTACCCTCCCCCCTGATCCGTTCACCATCTTAAACGGCGGAACAACTCGGCGAAATCGAAAAGTAACTCGACAAAAAAAAAGAGAAAAAGATACGGGCAGAAATCGAAAAAAAAAGCTAACGAGGAAGAAAGCTATAGCGAGCAACAGAGGTTGAGACAGATATACACACACATAGACGCATTGACGCAGAGACGACAGACGAGATACACGACGAATATGGAGAAATGTATCGGCCCGTGTATTTAAAGAATCTGTATAAGGGATACTATGAGGACGACAGGGGCGAAAACGAATCTGAACCGGCAGAAACGTAGATAGAGACGGAGAGCACGGATGGGCTGCGCTGGGGGCGCAGCTTCGCTGCTGGGGCTGAGCGCGGCGCAAGTAACAAGTGAGGCGTCGACCTCACTGCCAACCGGCAAACCCGCGTGCGCGTGCACGTGAGCTTCGGATCGCCGTTCCTTGACTGGGTCTGCCGCCAGGGTCGACAGCAACAGCGACAACAATAACAACAGCGATAACAACAACAACAGCGATAACAACAGCAGCAACAACAACAACAGCAACAGCGAACAGCATGAACAACGCCGACGTCTCTGTAAAGTAGGACAGATATTGTGTGTTGTTGATGTTGCCATTGGCGTAGTGGCATCAGAGCCCCCGTCGATACCACCAAATGAGACTCGGGAGTTGGGGGTGAGGTAAAGGGGGGCTTCGGTCGTGTAGGTGGTGGAGAAGCTGAAGGCCGTAGGGCCGTTGGTCAATCGGTTCGTTGCTTGGTTGGTTTGTTGGCGGCTGGTCGACTGGCTGGTTATTGCAAGCTACAGAACTCGCATGAATGATCATCGCGTGTGTCATCACGATCCTCATCACGATCATCGCCGCCTTAATTCTTATCCCGATCCTCATTAAGCGTTCGCGCAATTGCTTATAGCAGCTAGTGCTATTAATTTGTCGCTCTCCAGGAGGAACACGAGTGTTAACCAGCGGAGAAACCGAGACGACGACGACGACGACAACGACGAAGCTAAAAGCTAGCAAGGGTAAAGAGCGCGTGCCGCCGCCGCCGCTGTCCGCACCGCACGGTCTCATATGAGGAGGAAAAGAAGCAGGAGCAAAATCGCTTGTCGTCCATCCGGACCGTATCGGTGCTGCTGCTGTTGCTGCGCTGCTGCTGCGGATATCTTCGCAACTAAGCATGACGCCCGCGCACGAGAAGCGGGGTGAAGTGCTCACGGTGCCATGGACGTAAGCTGCTTCTGCTGCCGCTGGTTTTCCTCCTACGAGCATACGACTTGTACGAGCTTCAATGGCTGCTACGACGGCTGCGGCGGCGGTGGTGGGGGTGGTGGGGGTGGTTGGGATGGAGGAGGAGGATGAGGTAGAGGCGGCATGATGCGGCACGGTTCGGCACGGCACGGCCGTCGATGACCATGCATGTACCACCATCTACCATGAATGAGCCAACGATGATGCCAACGATGAAGTCTGCGCTCGCTCACAGGCCAAACAGGAAGCAAGGCAACAACGATGATTGTTAGTAATTGTTAGGCAGACAATCAGACAGGCAAGCAGCCAGCCAGGCCAATCGGTCGGTTGGTTGGCCGGCCGGCCGAAGTCAAACGGAACCGAGTGCATCGAGCGAGCGCACAGCGCGAAGGGCACAGCTTTGAGCAATTTGTTTCGACGTGTGTTCGACGGCGGATGCGGCGGCATTCGAAGATACACCAGCCAACGACCCGAGAGAAGAAGACCACATGATTTCTACGCATGGCCTCGCCATCGCAGGCCTCGTCGTCGTCATCATGGTCGTGGATTCCGTGTGTGGGTGGATCGATACGTAGTACCGAGTGGCTGGCTGGCTGGGTGGGTGGGTGGAGATGTAGATGCACTGCCTGGCGGTGGCTGACATCACTGCCGCAGCACAGCATACGGGGTCGATGAGATGGACCTCTGCAGTTGCCGCGCAACCAAACGCCCGCCCGCCCGCCCGTTCGCCTGCGTTTCTGCCTTTTTCCTCACGAAGACCGAATACCTTGAAGTCCAATCGAGGGCGGTGTTGCCTTGGCGTGCGGTTGCTTCTATATATATATATATATATATATTGTGTGTTCTTCTCTATACTCTTGAGAGTATGTTCAAATAAATAAATATATAAATATATATATACGCTCACGAGTGTCACGACTATATGCTAATTGCTAGTAAAAATGCAGAAGTAAATCGATTAGAAAACTACACAGCACGGAACAGCACAGCAATCTCGATAATTTTTAGGCGTTCATACGGCGATTCATATATTGTTATTAAATATATATATATATATATATATATATATAAAACAGGAAAAAAGCTAGATCGTTATTGAAAATCATCGCTAACGCACCCTATACTATGCACCTAAATATTTCACCTCAAAAGCGAAACATGATCTGCGGGCACTTCAGGCATGTTTCATATTATGCTATTTTAAAATCCGCATCTTGAGGAAATTCTCATCTGATCTGCTTGGCGTCATCTGGTCTAACTGGGCAAGCAACCTTGACAGATAATCTCGGTGGATTCCTTCTCTCTCCGATTTTTCTAGGCGATTTTTCTAGGCCGGGACAGTAGGTGAACGCCCAGTTCGTTCACCCTTCAGGCCAAAAAGAGCTATAAGGGGTTCCTACGCTTGATGAAATTCATAGATGACATGTATCGTTGTCACATAATAAATATTACATTGCATACACTTTGAGTATAATGCCGAGTTCGAGCAGAGCGTCTATACCCTAGTTGGAAGCACACCTGTTTAATGTGGCTAGCCTAATTAACTGGTAAAATGCGTGATGTATACCGGGCGACGTTGCTGAAGCCACGGTAGTGTGAGACTCACAAACCCACTATAATCCACTCGTCATCTTTGCGCCTTGTCAAGGGGTGGCCGCAGTACTGTCTTCTTTTCGAGATTACTTTACCGTAGGACTAGCAATGCAGATCGTCGGCTATAGTCATTGAAACAATATTCCGTCTGTTTTACCTCAAATATGAGCTTGACAACTGCTATAAGCTCTAGCACGATACGATCACAGATTTATTCCCTGCAAAGTTTTCACATCTTGAGGTCTGCCTTAACGTGGGCCATCACTTATACGATTCTCGCATCCCCGCTTGTATCTATGGTTCACGTTAATCTGCGTTAATCTACCGTGCGTTGAAATTAGTTAGGCCAAAAAAAAATTCTACCCAATATACCTTGAAAAAATATGTTGGCCTATCGTCAGCTAGGACACCAAAAGAAAATATGCCTGCATAGCGCTGAAGCCGATGTTAACATTTATACTAGGTTTCGGGACACCGTTTTTGTTAATAAAATGTTTGAAACTTTAACTAAACAAAGCTCCAAAGAATAGCTGCTTTTATCTGGTGCAGAGCTTTTGTTTTGTTTCTAGTGGGGGGGGGGGGACTAGTGCGCTAGTTATGGTTGTCACTTACCGAGGTGTCGCCGCTTAGGTCCCTGTTGTTAATCGAATTTTCTTTCAGCGATGCTCATTGAGAAGAGAAGATAAACCATACCGCTGAGAGGCAGCGGCCGTGCTGCCACAAGAACTGTTAAGGAAACCCTAGATATCTTAACATGTCCGGCCCACGGTGCATTGAAGATATACCTCAGGTTAATTTCCAAGCCCGTAGGAGACGGAGGATAGTCTAGAATTTGAAAACAACCTCCTTAAAAAATGTTTTGAATCATAGTGCAGGATGTTTAGCTTGCAGAATTAAGCGTGTTTTCTTTGTTTGTCTTGACCTTAAGATTCACGAACTAAGAAGTGTTTGTTTATCACTGGCGTCAAATTTAGCTATTAGCTAATTTTTTTTGCTAAAATGGCGTCACAGCTATTGGCAAGTCATTCAAGAGATCTCCCCGTGAAGTCCCGACGGAAAGTAATAACGACAGCAAATACGGTCGGCAACACCATGACTAAAATCAACAAAGGTAACCGTAATGGAGAGGAATTATATCAGAAACACGAGGCCAAAGCATGAGAACCGAATCAATAATGGCACGATTTGCATTCTGGCCATCAATGCAATAACAGCGACAACACCAGCAGTAACAACAATAACCACAAGAGTAGCCCGAATCGCGACAAACCACCGATTCATCTGCCCACGAGTTATGACGATAACCGACACTAATCGCGTGTTTTTGTTGTTGCTGCTGCTGATGATATCAACCACGATGAGGCACGATGAGATGGATAAAACTTGTTAATATCTACCGCACGATGATCATATCGGCCATAGCTCTTAGCCGTAGCTATGGCCAAGCGAAAACGAGGCGACCGAGGGTAGCTTTTGTGCGCTGGTTTGTTGTGGCTGTTGCTGTTGCTTGGGCTGCCATGGGTGAACACGGTGACTTGAGCCGGGAGCTTGGACCGTTTAGCGACCGTAAAGAGGTCGTGACTCCTCGTTTCAGCTGCGTGGGAGTAGTTGAATTTGCCAGTGGAAATTATCATTCCTTCGTACTTGCTCCTCACATGTTTAATTTGAGAACCTCAAGGCTGCACCGCACTCAAATCGCTAGCTTATGCGTAATGGCGGCGGCGGCAGCGGCAGCAACCACAACAACAACAGCAGCAAGAACGTTAGCAATAAATGGAATAGCAATTTAGCATAGTAGATGCACAACATCATTAATAGCAATACTACTATTACAAACAACAACATAGCCAACAAAAATAACAAGCATATTGAACAGACACAATTACAACAACAACAATAACAACAACAACAACATTAACAACAACAACATTAACAACAACAACAACATTAGAAAGAACAACCACGATGTACGTCGACAATCTCGCTTCGACTGCTGTAGTCGATGTTCGATACTGCCGATGATTATTAAAACGAATACAACTTGTTAACGTTGTTCTGGTAGTAGCCGCACCTAGGCTGCCCCCATCAGCAACAGTTAGTATTAGGTGAAATCTCTAAAAGCCGAACTTTTGGCCCGACAGATGACTTGAGGAGGATATGAAGAAGAAGGCGAAACAGAAGAGGAAGGAAGACCCGTGCCAATGCCAGGCGTGTGTATTGAGTGAGGGCGGACAAGGAAGCGAGAACGCGAATGAGTACGCCAGCAATGTGTTCATCGTCGTTGATCGTCATGCAATTAGAGGCGGAATGGAGATTGATTCGTGGGACTGGCTTCTAGCTTCTGGCTGGCTGCCAGCGCTCGTGTTTGTGCCTCGTGCCTCGCGAAGAAAAATCGTGAAGGGGTAGGGGGACGGGAAGTAGGACGAGGGGTGAAGTTTCGTTCGATCAACCGCACAGCCAGATAGCACCAATTCACCACCTGGTTGTCGCGCTTCTCGTAAAGACGTTAAACGCCAACGCCAGTAACCTCAGGCACACCGGCAGCTGCCTGCATGCCTGCCTTCAGGGAGCACCGCGAATCAGACCCGGCGTCGCATTGCCGCGCCACATTAGCAACTCTAGCAGCAGCAGCAGCAGCAGCAACTAAAAGCTCCACTCGGGTGGACGGACAGCTGCTCTCATCAAACAGAGAAGCGAAGGAAGAGAAGGAGAACAAACCTACTGAGAGGGAAACCGAGAAAAATATCGAAATCGAGAGCAAACTATCGAGCGTGAGAGACAGAGAGAGAAAGCCCGCGAACAAATAAAGCCCGCCCGAAATGGCCTTGCGCCAACTTGGCTTTGTCCGCGATCATTTATGTATATGTAGAAATTGTCCGAGACCTCGGAACAGCGGTTGTCGACGGCCAATCTCTTAACCTCCTCGAAGATGTTGTTGTTGCTACTGCTGCTGTTGTTGTGTTGTTGTTGTTGTTTGTTATTGCTGTTGTCTTCATGTTCGTCGTCATCATGGCATTACTACCGGTCATGACGCTGGTGCAAATACTGATTCAGTGATCATGGTCGAAACTCATGACGCCCACTATGTGTCGCACTATCGAACCAATTTCGACAACAACAACACAACAACAACAACAACAACAACGACTTCATGCTGCATATTCCGTGGCTCCTTCGGCTGAACCTTCTTGTGCTCGACGGCCAGCAGCCATGAGGTGACCTGTACCCTGAAGTCTGCCTGCCTGCAGCCTTAACACAGCGCACGCGTGCACCGCACGTGCACCTGGAGTCCTTGAAATCGCCCGTTTTCGTTCTCCACCTCCACACCCCTGCCCCCACCCCCTACCCCCCAATTCGCCTCATTCCCAACTAAACACGTCAATAATAGCCAAACATGCTCATATTAGACCAAACTCATAATCGACGTCTCCCTGAATCCGAGGAAGCTTGTACACTGAAACAAACATCACATACATACATGTGTCTAACTATATACATGCATACTTACACATGTGGGCCGCATTTGGCCGTCGTCATGGCTAGATTGATCTGGTCGTAAATATATATATATATATATATATATATATATATATATATATATATTTATTTATTTTTATATTTACATTTCTATTTTTTCATTTGCTTGGCAAATGCGTATAGACATATCACACATATTAGGGCACGTTATATATATATATATATATATATATAGTTCTTTTTTTAAGATGCACCCTGTTTGGTTATCTATCTACGCACATAATGTATATGTCACAGATAGTAAAACGTTGTATAATTTTTTTGTTGAAACTGATAGAGCGATACGAGTTCAGTTCAGTCGTTGAGGCGATATGGGAGGCATGCACCATCACACAACGACGGCATTAGCAGTTATTTCAGCTTTCATGAAAATGTCAATATGAACGGAAATATTCCTCCATGCCTGGTTAGCTCTAGCTTGTGATAGATACAATTAGAGACTTTTTTGAGAATACTCGTGCCGGCACGTGATCTAATATATTGTTATAAAGACTTCTATTATAGTTAGGTAATCATACAAATATATTTATCTCTGTACATATATATATATATATATATATATATATATATATATATAAATTATGCATTTTTATATTGCCTTTTTTTAAATATATTATGTAACATTATTATTCTATAGTTTAGGCTCTTGACAAGTATACGTCAAGTCCGGGCGTTAACGATCTATTTATGGTAACCGACCGAATAACACCGAAACGACACGTTTAATTACGAGACCTGGCAAAACATTGTCATTTGTGATGTCGCTAGTCACCGATGGCTGCTAGCTTTAAGCGTTTGCATATCTTGATAATAAGCGTATCACTCATGGACCCAGAAATGGGCGAAAGGGTATGCGTGTTTCGTCCAAGTTACACAGCGGCTGACCATCGAACGTTCCAAGGAGCCAGCCACGGTGGTGATTGCCTAAGCCTATCCTCGAAGGCCGTTAGGGTCAGGCCGTCTGTGCGCGTTCAGCGTCTGGAGAACACAAACTTGGAGGACTCAATATACACGAGCTTCCACGAGGAGCTGAATTCTCGTGCTTGAACGTTACTGGAGCCAGCGTGCCGCCAACGTCACACAACCCACACTGCAAACATAAGACACGCCGTGATGTCCAGAACCTGCTCACCATAAGCAGTTGTGTTCCCTATATAGAGGCGCGTCTACGCGTAACCTCCGCGGAACTAACGGTCAGACCCAGTTCAATTGGGAGTAGAGATCGTCTGGAGGCTGGTGCGCTCTAGAAAACTAGTTGTAACAATAACAACAATAAAAGCGATGTGGTGAAGCGATTTTCCTAAAATGCGATGCATCTTTTCGGCGGCGGCGGTGGTGGTAAACACTGAGGACGCCACGGCTGAGCTGTTGTTAAGGCTCAACTGCTTTTTTGATATTCACACTTTGTAAGTTGGGAGCAGCCGTGTATAATTACAGAAATTAAGAACACGTATTAAAGATATGACACCATATGACCGTTTATACCTTATGTTATCAAATAAAACGTAATAATATCAAAGATAAACTTCATAAGCAAAAATGTAATTTGTTTATATAAATATTTAGAGATTTAAATTCCTATGGGAAGTTTGACTTAGCGTTCTATAGTGAAGTCGTTTCATTGGTTCGTTTTTTTTTATGAATAGCTTAAATACAATTTCTTTGAATATTGTTAAATAATATTTATTCTATAAAATTATAGTTAGTGTCAAGTATAGAAAGATATATAGTATATTGATATTGCACAATACTGCAAGGCTCAAGTACTCAGTGGATATTTCTCATCCCCGTTACAAAAACATCCAATTTTTACAACGTAATTATGACTAACGCACTAGCCCTATTATAATATTTTTCTGATATTTACTAAGATTTTTCTGGTGCGCAATATCTCGCGCAAATGCGTCATGTTTAAGCATGATTGTACTATTTGTGATTACTCATTAAATTATCAACAACTCCCTACGGCAGAATTTGTCCGCGGCCTGGGCGTTCTTGTCACAGATTCACAAACCTCAACTTCTGATAGTGTATCACCGAACGAATCAATTCTACTCTTCTCTTATTTTGTTCTCTTATAACAAAAGGTCCTACGGCGTCTATAAAACGGTATAAATCACCGCTCCTTTCGTCTGGACGAACGTATTACCTACAAGTCTACACCGTGTCAAGCACCTAAACATGGTTCAGTGAAGATTAATGCGAGGACTTATATTAAATATGCTCAATCACACGCAATGCCAAATTGACTAATCATTTCATCAACAACACTGAATTGAATAATCGTCTCTACAATACAGTTAAGATGAATCTACATAGTCGCTCGCCCTGAACTCATTATTAATCACGTATTTTCATGGAGAATATGCCACAAAAATGAACAGCATGAACACTCTTATGCATAAGCCAATATTATTTTTTTCTGCGATTGTATTCAGAGCTATATTATTTGAGTGGCCTGCAGTTTTTACTAGGTTATACTTTGTATATATAGATATATCTATACCCCACCTTGAAGGACAAAAAGGGTGCCATATATATATATATATATATATATATATATATATATATATATATATATAACAATTATATATATATATATATATATATATATAATTCTGTCAGCTGTGCAGTAAACTAAATGTGCGACTCCTTTAAAACAGCAAATGAAGTTACTGCGTTACATTATATACCGGCCTGCCTGTTTCATCACAGGATTGCTATCTTACTTCAGACAATTTTATGCGTTCTTCGAGGGTGCGATTTATTCGGCGAAAACTAAAAGCGCATCTAGAATGATAAAACAAGGCAGCGCTCCGTGAAAACAAAGTACAAAAAACGTTGATTTGAAAAAGGCAATTAATTCCAATGACAAAACATGTGCTTAATGTTGTTCATAATACACGTTGGACGTGTGAATGAATACGATTCGAACACTTGTCTTACCAAATGAATGCCCACCTATAATGAGAATGATCTATAAGCGAACAGACTTCGACTTGATGTCGGAAAGCCAGGGCCACCCGACACCGAACAAGTCTGTTCGCTTTATCGACCTCACATAGAATCTGCTTGTCTTTTTTGGTATAAGCTGATATGTGAAATCGTCTAAAGTCTGTAGAGTATCATCACGAGGTTTATACAGTACTTACGCAAACCGATTCATACCTGTATGCGTTACGGTGGAATGTGCGTTCTTGTCATGCTTTATATGCCATTTAGCAGGCCTTAGCTATTTGGTATTTCTTTCATCAATAAACAAAGTAAACTCAATGTTTGTCATTATAGGTAAGCATTTGATGGGGAGGCTATTCGAATTACATTAATTCACAATATTGCTTTATTGTGAACAAAATCCGGCACCATTTTTCTCGTCGCTCAAAGCATCAGGCCGGGTTCGATTCTTCCGTATAATCGTATACAAAACACCCTGTGTTTAAGGATTTACAATATAATCTGTTTCAGGCACACGCGCTCATGCCAGTCGTTCAGTGCAAGCGCTGCTGGCGGAACGTATAAGCGTTTGCGATGGGACACGCATTTGTGGTCGCCTAGCAGTCGAGGTGTAAATTCTCTGAATTACGATATGTGGAGCGTTATTGAGCAAGAGTATAACACAACTCGGCATAAGAACACAGACATGGTCACTGTTTCGACAAATTTTGATAGGCAGGTTTTGCAAGATGCCTGTAGACGGTTGAGGTCTCGAATTGAAGCGACGATTTAAGTACATTTTGAATAAATACGTCTATTCGTTCCTCACCGATGTCGTTGTGGTTAGCTTGTGGACGCGTTGGCTCATCATGGCTTGTCATGCGCCTTAAGCGCAGGCCGAAGAGCACGCCACTCGGCTCTAAATGACACTTTCAGTCGAGCATTGAGGTCTGCTGGCCTTCCGGGTATACTAGAACCTCCGGGCCTATCCAGAGACGACGGAAAAATGCCTGACGGCCTTACTTTAACCCCCTTTGAGCGTGGCCGCATGCTTGTTTGGGACGCAACTGTAACCGACTCATTAGCCCCATTCGATGGTCGGTGCAGGGGCGGACCAGGCAGGTCATGCGTCCAGGTTAGCAGAGGCTAACAAATGTAGAAAATACTCTGGCGTTGGTTATCCGCATCAATTTTGTCCGTTGGCTTTTGAAACAATGGGAGGCCGCTTACACTGAAGTTGATTCAGCGCGGACCGCTTACACTGAAGTTGATTCAGCGCGTGAGCAGAAGCCTTAACCTTTCCACGGGAGACTCGAGAGCATCGAAGTTTTTGCGTCAGAGACTGTCTCTCGACATTCAACGAGGAAACGCAGCATCTGTTCGGGGCACATTGTCGAACTGGGCTAACCCTGGGTTAGAGAACCCGTGACTACACGTTCGCGCGGAGACAATTGTTCACTCCAAAGTGCTAACATAAAAAAATTAGATAACTAGATCAATCAAATAAAGCTATAATAAATACGTCTGTTAGGAACTGGCCTAGCGGCACGTGCAAAATATTTTATTTAAATATTTGTTTTTATTTGGATAAAGCATTGGCACCAAGCGGCATCAGCTGTTTCCAATTTACATATTTTATCGCATAATATTTATTTTAAAGCTCTACTTTAATAGGCCCGCTATATGCATACTTATTATACTTACCGAAGTCTAAAGTGCGTCTTTGATTATGCGTCTGCGGCTATTCCCGGCTCGACGGCGTAAGATTTAAGTGAGATCAGTACTCAATGTGAATCGTGAAAAATTCTGGTAATTTGCTGCTGAGTGCCCAGAGTGCAATGGAAGCAAGCACGCAACAGCTGTTCTGAATCGTGCCGAGGAAATAAACAGAGAAGAAGATATTTTCTCTGTAAAAACAGCCGATACGTGAGATTAAGCCGTTCCGGGTTCGCACTCGCATGTTGTTGGTTTTCGATCAAGCAAGCGCTGCAGTAACGTATCAGGTTCGGCAGTGGCGTAGCAGTTCAAGCAGTTCAACGGCGCAGCTTGCACGTTTCGCTGTTGTTGTAAACATCAAGAGCTCAAATTTTGCTTGCTGGCGGTGTCGCAAGAGACACGACGGTGCCACGATGCCACCCAACTGACTCCCCCCTAGAGCCTCTGTGCTTTTTTCCAAAGCAAACTACGTATGTATGTATTGTAGGTGTTGTACCTGTACCAAGCATATGCACATGTCGGCAGCAAACTGCGAGGAACGGTTGGTTCCGCTCCTAGCGCGCGCCTTATCGTGTGTGACGAGCAAACAGTCGTCAGTCAGCTCAGTCATTGCTCTAGGATGAGATCGTAACGCCGGTCGTAGCAGCCATAAGAGCAGTGCTATCTAAACAGCGGCAATAACAACAACGACGGCTGCAACGACAACAACAACGACGGCTGCAACGACAACAACAACAACAACAACAACAACGCAAACAACGACAGCAACAGCAACAATAACAACAACAAAAACAACAGTGTGTAGTCTTATTTGCGGTAGCAATAATGACCACAATAGCGGCATTAACAGCAACAGCTGCTGTGGTCATAGCTGCGGTCATATTCTCATCTAAACGTAGCATCGGTGAATGCAGTTTATGAAGAAGGGACAGAAAAAACCAATCGACGAAGAATAAACAGAACAAACAAGAAGAAGACGAAGAGGAAGAAGAAGAAACTCCTAGTGACGAAGTAGGGAAAGAAGATGTCGTAGCAGTAAGTGCAGAACTGCGTACACATATATGTAAGTCTGTGTGTGTGTGTGTGTGCGCTAGGTCGCAGCAGCAGCAGTAGCCACATTGAGAGAGACCCTGGCCTGATGCTTCATCATCACCCGTATACGGGTGATGGCCTGATGCAGGCTGTTACACTTGGTCATAACCTACTAACCCAATTTGGATCGCCTCGTTGTTACTTGGTGCGGTGGCTGCGGCGCCGCCGGGCACGCCTGTCGGGTGTTTCTTCTGTTGAAGTTACTGTTGTTATAGTAGTAGTAGTAGTTGTTGTTGTTACTGTAGCAGTAGTAGTTGTTGTTGTTGTCGTTGCTGTTGTCGTTGTAGTGTTCGCTGTGGTTGTTACCGTGGTCGTTTTCATTATCATCATCATACTGTTGTCATTGTTGTTGTTGTTGGTGTTGTCATTGTTGTTGCTGGTGTTGGTATTATTGTGGCTGTTGTTGTTGTTGTCATTGCAACGGCGCGAGACGCATCGACACTGATCGAGTCGGTCGTTTCCTCGTGCGCCAACCGACCGACCCGGCATCGAGTCTCGAGGCACGGGCCACGAGGCGGACGTGGCCTTGAGACGTGCAAAAAACTCGGCCAGCTCGCTACCGCGGAGATGACGGGATGACGAGAACGCCGCAGCCGCCGCCGTCGCCGGTGGCGCCGCCGCCGTCGCCAACGCTAACGACCATGTTGGACTATGTGTTGTGCGGTGTCTTCTGTTCTCCCTCTCCTGTCCTCTAGGCCTGCTTGCTTGTCTCTCTGTATGTCTGTATCGGTTGAGCCGACCGAAAGGAGTTAGCCAGCCAGCCAGGCAGCCAGGCGAGAGCGAACGTTGAGAGCACGGGTTAAGGACAAACGCATCGATCTCGTTCGTATCCAAACTCTCTACCTACTCTCTACACGACCTACCTATCTCTCGATATATGTGAGGCGGGCGTCGCAACATACAACAACGACGAGGAGGACGACGACGACGACGCAGGTTCACCAAGGGCCTGATGACGGCTATCATCCACTATTACCGCTGCTGGCGCAGCTGCTGCTGCTGCTGCGTCATCTGGATAGGCAGAATCTCTCTTGGTTTTTCGGTTGGTTTCTCTGTCGAATTCTAGCCCCTTCCCCCTTCATCTCACCCCCCCCCTCCGTACTTTATCTCTCTCTCTCTCTCTCTCCCTCTAGGTCTCTCTATTGGTTAACGCCTGGCACCCATTTAAGCGCAGACGCGGATAGACGCACACGCTCTCGGGCACGCAAGCATGCATATGCACATGTCCGTTTACACACATATATGCACACTATACATGTATGTGTATATATATATATATATACGTATGTCTATAGATATCCGTTCACCTTACCTCGAATTCCCTAATACTGCTTTTGGACTACTACTAGTACTACTACCACCACCACCATTACTGCAATGGCTGTGACCCATTCACTCTCGCTCGGGCTTTCGCCTCGCCTGGCAGCAGTCCAACAAGGACAACAGCAGAATTCCTGGCCCGGGACGTGGAGTGATGGTGGTCGGTCGTTGTGTAAGCTACAGGACCAGCTGCAGCAGCAGTAGTAGTAATCGTAGTAGTAGTAGTAGTAGTATTGAGGAGTAGGTACAAAAGCTAGAGTGCAGGAGGAGGCTGGCATCGTCGTCGTCGTCGTGTGTCCTTTCGGCAGTCGTTTCGAATGCGATCCAGGCCAAGCCTACCTGTTCGCCACCGTCACCGCTCGCCGTTGAAGCCTTCTCGTTGTCGTCGTCGTCGTCCTCGTCCTCGCTACCATCGTCCTAGTTCTGGGCTAGAAAGTCCTTCAGCAGCACCATCATCTTCATCATCACCATCATCGATTTCCTGTTACTTCTGTTGTTGTTGTTGTTGTTGTTGTTGCTGCTGCTGCTACTGCTGACACCAGCCGCCAGCTGTTGTGCCAACTCCAACGAGTAGTATGTATGAAAGAACGCGATCTGACCGTTTGTTCGCTCCATAGCCTGTTGAGGGATCAGCGCCAGCAGTCGTGCGGTAACTTGGGCAGAAGCTGCTGTTCGCGAGAGAGGTTGGCTGGCTGTGTTGCGATCGATACGACTCGATACGAAAGGAGGAGACGGCATGAGGGGCGAGAAAGAAGTTCAGGGTCATTTCAGGATAGACGAGACATAGGTAGATGGTGGTGGTGAACATCAATAATGGTTGTTGGAATCGTCGGGTGAGTGCTGGTCTGCTGGTCGCAATCCTCCGCTCGACCCACTTGGGTCTGCTGTCGTCGTCTTCGTCGTCGTCGTTGTTCTCCTGCTAGTTTGTAATGCGTCTGTGCGTTTTGGTACATCGATTTCTGGTTTAGTTCATCTAGCTATCTATCTATCCCTTTACTGATTCGTCAGTTCACTAGCGCGCGTCTCGTGACGCGCCCGTCTGACATCAATAGCTCGATGGCGATCTCTCGGAAGGCCAGCTGGAACTGGCTGGCCTCTGGAACAACGCCACGTACCGCCGCGCAGATCGCGCAGGCGGTGGAAACTGCATTTTGTCCGCTTCTCCAGTCACTGGGGTTTCTTCTGTCTGTCAGTCAGTCCGTCTGTCTGTCTGGCTGTTTATTTCTTTGCCTGAAACCTGGTCAGAAACAAGTCCGTATTTCTGGTTGTCGCATTACCGCGAGTCATTGCAGTCGACAAATTCGTAGTTCTATTCTACAACAGTATGACAGAACACAAACGAGCGAGGAACGGCGGCAAACATCACGACCACGATAATAATAATAATAATGAGAGAGAGAGGGAGAGAGCGCGAAAACAAAAATACTCACATCTCGAAGACAGCTATCATTTCGTTCACGAACGGGCCAGAATCTGGTCAACCGACGCTCGGAAATCTTGCAAAGTTGAGCCCTGCTATTAGCAGAGCAAGCAGGAGAAAGGAAAGATATATATATATATATATAGGAGAAAGACAAAATGGGATGGCGCGAGAAATTACTGGCGATCCTGCTGTAGCTACCGCTGTCGCTGTTTCTGCTAGAGGAGCAGGCGACCTTCGAGAATCAGATGTCGAATGGACATATGTTCGAGTGCGACCGACGCCACACGCCAGGCATGTTGCCGGCGTCTATCGCCGATAGGCCGATCTGGCCTGGGACTTTCTCCTACTCGTCGAAATACAGGGAAAGTTAACGGGTTAACGACCATCCTTCCTCTCATCTACTATATAGCCATTCTCATCCACTCTAGCTTACGCGTGAACCGCTTCTGCACAATGTACAACGCCGTTGTACACAATTTCTGGTCCGCGTCATATATATATATATATATATTCCAGTGCTTTTCATGAATAGGATGAGGCTGGAGCGTGTTGTCGAGCTATATTTATACACTATACTTAGCACAAATACCATACTAAGCACAAATGTTACCTCAGTGTTCCTTTCATTGAATCGACGTCGCAGAAGCGTAACACTTAGTGGATATGCTAAGCACAAAGTGGTACTTGACATTCGCCAGAAGTCCAGCAGGGCGTCGAGTCGACTAGCATTCAGTCACTCATTTATTAATTTATTTATTCATCAATAATAATAATATTAATAATACCTTGTTTCGTTGATAGTTGTGAGCATCATTTGCACCACCAGAATGATGATGATGATGATGATGATTGTCATCATCATCATCGTCCATCTAGGCTACGCAATACTACAATGCATACGCAACGTCGACGAAGAGCGTCAATTGTCTGTCGGGCTCCGTCTACTCGGTGCAGACCTCCAGATGAGTATTCTAAGAAGCAACAGCCGCAGCAGCAGCAGCAGCAACAGCAACAGGAGCAGAAGTTCGGCAGTCGACCTACAGACCAGGTTGTGGTGATGATGGTGGTGGTGAAACTGGGCCACTAGGCAACGAATCAGGCCAGAGTTAAGGCACACTTTCTTCTCGTCATCCGTCTCTCTCTCGCGCTCTCGCTCAATATCTCTTTCGATCCCTCTGCATGTCGCCGCTCTCTGTATCTCGAGCGCGCTTTCTCATAACCTCCTCGAACAACCGGGCGGTGACTGGCGACTGGAGACCAAGCGCCAAACTAGCTCAAGGACATCCGTCGTCACCCTCGGGCTGCCGCTGCTGCTGCGGCTGCTGCTGCTGCTGAAGGCTGAATGAAGCCTTAAGGCTGATGCCGAAAGGCTGAGGGCTGGCCTACGAACCCTACGAACTTCACGAGTCTTGGGTCGGCTGGTTGCCTGCCTGCCTGCCCATCTACCAGCTGCGACATCGCGTGAGGAAAACGAGAGACTCATTCGGACGGAGAAAACGACTCGTTGCCAGAAGCAGCAGCGGCGGCGGCGGCAACTTATGTTGGACTTCCGAGCTACACGGAGTTCAAAGACTCAAACGAGTTCCAACGACGACGACGACAACTTGCGAACGATCGCGGAGCGCGGCCGTGTGCAGAGAATCTCACTTACACACACACACACACAGAGACAGACAGACAGCCAAGAATACATTCATACATTCATGCACACTCACCACAGACAGATATACTATACTGAGACCAGCACCGAGAGCAGGCAGGCTTCTAATGCTGCTTCTGCAGCAGCAGCAGCAGAGCAGAGCAGCAGCAACAACAACAGTACTAAAAAGCCGTTTTGGTTCTGGTTTTAGAAGTAATAAAAGTAGCTGCAATAGTCGTAATAAAACTTGTACTTGCCACACTTGTACTTGTAGTAGGTTCCGCTTCTCGTAACAGCAGGTTTACTACGCAGAAGTCCTAGCTTCTTCATGTTCCGCATCTTCAGATCCTCAGCAAGCAGTGGCGGCGGCGGCGGCGGCGCCCAACAACCAGAACAACAACAGCGGCGCGTCAAGATCACGACGAGCGTAGCAGACGTGATGTCATCACGCAAGCGCTGTCAGTCGTTGCTTTAGTGCGTACCGGGTGCAGTAACAGCGCACCCGGCGGCACCACGTTGAGGTTTCGCTTCGACCATCATCTTAAGCATCGACTCACTCCATCCATTCACTTATCATTCACAATCTCCTTTCCTCCTCGAACGCACATGTCGATGTATGCATTATATATATATATATATATATATATATATATATATATATATATATATATATATATATTATCGGCAGAAAGTAAAATGGGGACACATCTAACCTAGCCTAATCAAACGACACACACGACACGCATGCAAACATACACACGCATACACCCGCAGCATGCATATTATCATGTAAACGCAGCGTTAAATCAATTTGTCAAGAGCGGAGAGGATTGACAACATATGTTAAGGTCGCAAAGGGTTAAATTCGATTGTCCTCGTCGTGGCGTGTGGGTGGTTGGTCGTGAGGGGATGCTGGAGGTGGAGGTGGAGGCGGTATCACATGATCACCGAAAGGCGCAAGACTCGCCTACTTGAGATTCGTTTCTCTCGTTCGCATGAGGCAGGAGGAAGAAGCGGGCGTTCGTAGTCGTACATGCCCGCGCGAGTCCTGTACGAACGCAGCACAGACATAAGACGAGGACGCCAAGGACGCGGATCCGACACGCGGAGCGGCGGGTCGAGCGAGAACCGAAACTTTACCTTTCAGAGTCTTCCTGTCGATTCAGCTCGTTCGCTCAAGGTGTACATTTTCTCTCTCTATCTCTCTCTCTCTAGCTCGCGCTTGCATGCACGCGCCCAAACGCTGTTTTCTCTTTTGCATATCTGAGTCATCGTTACATTTTGTCCTGGCTGTCACACATGTCGTGATGCCAATGCATATCTAAAGTCTTCGTATTGCCTAACTACCTTCTCTGTTTCGCTCAGCCTGCTTCTACACGTTCGGTTACTCCGAGTAGTGAAGGGTGACTGACGCTTCCGACGGGCAAGCAATTTTTATTGTTGATGCAATATGCAGGTAATAACGCAAGGGGGTTCTCGTCTCTGTCCTTGTTGTCGTCGTCGTCGTCGCCGTGTTCAATCGTCGACCACTCTACTACCTAACGGATTAACTGCCAACAAATAGTTGTTTTCGGGCTGACCCTCAGCCAACATTTACCGTCCACGGAATGCTTTCGCCTTGCTTCGTAAGACGCACCCCATAACCAACCACCACGCCGCCAGGCTCGACTGCCAATATAACTGCCAATAACTAGCTTAGTATGATTCTAAGCTTGTTTGGCCGTTGTTGGCTTTTGCTCTCGAGAAAAGGTTAACCTATCGTCTGTCAGTTCGTTTAGAATACGACGATTGCGGCAGCTGCCGAAAGGCGCGAATGTCGCCTATCTTTGGTGCAGAGCAGGCATGTATGACGGCGACCGAACGAATCGATATACGCAAGTATGCGAATATGTAGAAATATATAAAAATGTCAAGAGTTGCCTCTATAAAATATTCTCCGGGAATAATATCATATACCTTCGAGAACTTTCTCGAAACTAGAAGAACAACATGGGTTCATAATTCGAAGTCGACCCACACGGCCCTGCGCCAACTGCTGGCAGAAATTTAGGAAACTTTATCCAAGCCGAGAAGATCGTTACACGCAATCTTTATATATCTTAAAGCGGCCTTTGACCTAACGCCATGAAGTACAATTATAGAGAAGTTAGCCTTGGAAGGGAGTTCCGTATCGCAGATTAAAACTTCTGGGAAACATTCTTGGGGAGAGTACAGTATACACCGACAACGGAATAGGAATTGTAGGAAAGGTAACGCAGATGATAGGAGCGATTCATGGTATCGGACTCAGCCCAATGCTATTGTCGGTACTACTGGGAGGGCTACCCAACCGAGTGACGCAAGGGTGGACCCGAGAGTGGGCAAGTACTTTAATGTATGCAGATTACATTGCGATCTATGGCAGGAGTCTATTTATGGTTAAGCAGGGACGGCTAATTAATTATATGGGCGAGATGATTATTAGTAGTGGACAGTAGCAGTACAATTTTGAAAAAGCGGTCGATTAACATAAGACGACATTCTTCGAGCCAGGGGTAGTCTACTAAAGTTTTGCAAATAAATTCACCTATTTGTGGGTCACTATAACGTCAAATGGTAGTAGTTTCCGAAAGCATATTGAACGCAGAGTAGGAAAAGCCACTCGAGCGGCAGCAGTAATTAAAAACCCGCAAACGTTGTCAATACATACCGCGTCCGTTCATTTCAAGATTTAAGTAGAATCAATAGCAACGTTCGGTATACCACTTACATGGGAGAAATTAGGAGAGACAGATCTACAGTTACTAGACAGAGTTCGATTTTTCTTCATGAAGCGGGTTTTGGGGTCAGCTAATTCTTGTAGGAATAGAATAGTTTATATCCTAGAGGGGGGACTCTAATGACACAGGAAGTACAACTACGATGGGGCTTACCTAGGACGACGGCGCTTGTGGCTTACACTATGAAGGGGGCGGAGAAATTAAAGAACTTTGACATAGGAATATACACGACGGTAGCAAGAGGAGCACAACCTGGCGAGTAGGCGGATATAAGAGTAGGCATCTGACTACGGCACTTGCAGCCCACGGGCTCCATTACGTGTTATGCAGCACACAAGAATTCCACGATTCTCAAGAGTGCTGTAGGCGCGCAGGGTGCTTAGGCCATTACGACAGATCAGCAGTTCAGTCAATAGCTGAACTCGCAAGATGAGAGCAGATTCGATGAGATCGAAGAACCACCAGTTGTGACAGATGCACATGTTTATAATTTACCCAACCTGGGTGTTCATAACCCATAATAACAATAAATGTCAGCTTCTAGTGAATTCCACCTTGTCTTCTTAATTGCGCATTCGATACGTTTAGTGCTGAATCATATAGCTCTTTGAGGCCGTTAACAAAATTGCCTCAAGACCAGAGCTAGCAGCTTGTCAGTAAAGACTCACGATACTTTTACTTCAGATAATGATGGTTCAGATGAAACCTACAACAAGTGTTTGCTGGAAAGTTTGCTTTGTCATGAGACCGGAGACCGCAGGCTGTTCAGCTAGCATCACAAGGATATCGCAAAAAATAAGGTTTATTCACATATAATACGATCAGGCAATGTTTTTGTTTGTTTGGTGGGGATATGTTTCTCGGACGAGTTGTTGAATACAACGAGTGTAAACTCATCTATATAGTTGTCTTAATATCAAAGATATGACGTGTATGTATTTTACTTGAGGTTATAGTTTGGCTAGAGCAATATATATATATATATATATATATATATATATATCATGCTAAATGTAAACATCACTATGCACTGACACGTACTGGGTGACACGAGAAACAAGTCCTTGGGATCCACTCACAATGCGTCGCATCGGGATTAAACCCATAACTCATAACGTTAAAGTCGCGGGACGTCTCCACCACACCATCCCGCCAGCATACTCACACAAATGTATATATATATATATATCTGTCTGAAGTAACGTGAGTGCTTTAATGACATACGTCAACTACACATACGTGTGTAATTGACGTATGCCATTAAAACACTCACGTAACTTCAGACATCGCTGTTATCGACTACAGGTACACTAGCCATTTCGTATGTTCAGTAACTTATTTATGAAATGTTCTGGTATTTTAAAATTTTTACACAAAATTAATGTTTGTCTACTTCCTTGGGCTAATTTTTAGTGGCAGTGGTGAAAATTAGCTTGAGTCCCCAACTATCCACAATTTCGTCGGCGTATCGACCTTACAAATATTCTGGTGTTTTAAGGTTTCTTAAACAAAAAAATGTTTGTCTATTTGTTGGGCAAAATTTGTTTAGTGATAGTAGTGAAAATTAGCCTAAATATCCCTAACTGTCCACAATTTCGTCGACGTATCGCCCTTACAATATACCGTAGTTATAATACTGAGAACTATGTTTTACTTGGTTTCTTATTTAAGCTTTTCTCATCTGCTCAGTTTTTAACTCATATGCCATTCTTTTGCTGCGACGACGTTAAGAAAACCCTGTCTGCGCATTTTCTGCCTTATCCAGACTTTTTCAAGTTATAGAGACTGAAATTACGTAACCGTCTCAATAGTTATGTCAATAAAACAGAATTATGTATTGTAATATTCACGTTACACTAGCAGTATAAAAATACATATTTTTTCATTGTTACCTTCATTAGCTGTTTAAATGTACTGCTGAGCCGGGGTTCTTCGCTTTTTCAGTCGTACCTCCGCCGCCTGGCTCTGCAAGATACCTTTTCCGTAAAGAAACCAACAATCCTTAGGGTTTACTGAGAGGACGAGATTTTTTGCCGCACGTTTGTCGCTACACCGTTATTGCTAAACAAAACAATGTTAGAACTGTTTTTACTACTTCTATTACAGGTAGAATTACCAGTAACTACCGCTAACTAATGAGAGACGGCATTGCTAGAAACACATAATATAATGTCGAGACTTACATCAGAAAAATCTGCCTGCCAGCAGTGTGGGTTATTTGTGTGCTCCGTGGATGATAACCCGCTTGTGCACGTATCATATGTATGTATGTATAACTATGTTTCTGTATACGTGTGGGTGTGTAATAGTATTATACAATGATATATTCGCTTCACTTCGAGGACATGTCCCATTTCATCCATATGTATGCCGGAGAAGGCTCCGGCCGGAATTTGCGTATGTATAGCTGCTAGTCAACCTTCATTTCCGATAGCTATTTAGCAAGCGTCAATAATCGAAGCACAGCTCATGGCTGATCCTCGCGGGGTCGTTGGTTGGTGAGCGTTGAACTGTAAATGCAAACATTTTTTAAAACAACGTCGACTAGACAAGGGATTGTCTACACTAACAAGACAAACACGTAAATACATGTCATGGTGACGATGAAGATGAATAAGACGACGACGACGACGACAATGATGACGATGATGTTGACGATGGCGACGAGGAGGATTATTATTGCAACTTGTACTCCCACTATTCTGCCAACTAGTAGACTGGCTCTGTTATCATCGGGCCTACACGGACACCTTGTTACTCAAGATTATGTGCATTTCAACCACACCAGCACCGCATGCACATAATAACAGGTCTGCTTCACCAATTGACTTGCAAATACTCGAGACATACGTCAAAGGACGACTAACAATCGAAGGCCTCCTATCCTGTTCTACCGTTGTGTTTATCTATATGTATGTATATATATATATATATACATACATATATACTATATATATATACATACACATATACTATATATATATATATATATATATATATATATATATATATATATATATATATATATAACCAAAACCAATCTATCGTTGTCTTCTGGTTAGGGTCGCATGCAAATATACTGAAGAAAAGTGGCGAATATCATTCCGCTTTTCTTTTGTTCCGAGAGTTTGATTCCGACAAATCGACAAACTGACTGTGAATCAATCTAACATCTATTCAGCACGACAACGATACAAACAACAACAGCCACAACATTAGCAACAGTGATAAAAACGACATTAGGGACGACGATCACAAGCAGCAGCAGCAGCAGCAACAACAACACCAATAACAACAACAACAACGGCAACAACAACAACAACGGCAACAACGGCAACAACAACAACAACACCACCAACAACGACAACAACGGCAACAACAACAACAACAAGAGCCCGAGTCAAGGCACAGTGAAGTCAGACAGTTCCGGAACTGAATGAAGTTGCCCCGCTTCGGTAGACTCTTCGATAAGAGGTGGTCAACAAGTGCGGCCGGTCGTTCGGCGAAGCTTTTTGGTGTTTTTCTTAATAAGATTCGCCCATTGGGGCAAAGCTCGTACAATATTGGTACACCTAGGTGTATCTTCTAGTACACGTGCGTCAAAAATAAAAAACAAAACTTAAACATTCAACTAAAAAAAGCGCGTAGACGATAGTAGACGCTTCTAGCCGCCCACAAACAACCAGCACCCGTTGTTCGCGCTTTGTTAGCTCATTTTGGTCACGCTTCAAGCTCCCTTTCCACGACTGGGTTAGCTCGAAGCGGAAGTATTGGAACAACGAATACCTTCCTACCTAAGCCATTCAGCCACCCACCCATTAATCTATTATATATCATCTGCTTTGTCTTCTATGACCGATTTCAGCTTCCGCCAATACACACATTATGCTACTGCAGCGACGACGACGACAACAACAACAACAACGACAGCAACAACAACAACGACGACAGCAACAACATCAACAACGACGACAGCAACAACAACAACAACAACAACAACAACAACGACGACAGCAACAACAACAACAACAACGACGACAGCAACAACAACAACAACAACGACAACGACGACAGCAACAACAACAACAACAACAACGACGACAGCAACAACAACAACAACGACGACAGCAACAACAACAACGACGACAGCAACAACGACGACAGCAACAACAACAACAACAACAACGACGACAGCAACAACGACGACAGCAACAACAACAACGACGACAGCAACAACGACGACAGCAACAACAACAACGACGACAGCAACAACAACAACAACAACAACGACAGCAACAACAACAAAATCAAGCTGCCAACTGCAACGAAGCACAGCCACAATAAAATACTAACCGTGTTATTGTTGCACTTCGTTTCCATTTGTTGTTGCTATTGGTATTCTTATATATCTACCAGTGGTCAAGTAGTCATGGTTGTAGCATCTAATCTTAGTAGTAGTAGTAGTAATAGTAATAGTTATGGACTTCATTGACGTTATTGCAGTAGTTAGGGTCGATGTTGTCGTCATCGAAGCATTGGCCATTCATTCATTCTTGTGGTTATTGCGGTCGGTGGTGTTAGTTTTATTGTTATTGAAGTCATTGTGCTGTCATTCCACACGTTGTTGTTTTTGTTCTTACTCAATTGAAATTGTGCTGGCTGTTGTTGTCATTGTTGTTGTTTTGTTATAGTCGGCTGGACTGTTACTCACCCTATCTCTCGTATTTGCCTTTATAGCAATAATTAAGGACCATGCTCATGTCGTTATATGTTATATTTGCTGGTACGCTGTTGCTGCTGTGCCGACTGCCGCCACGATTGGTGGTGGCCGTCTTTTGTCAAGGCTGCTGCTGCTCGTTCGTCGGTTGCCTAAGCACAGAAAAACCTACAGTGGATTGTTATATTTTGGCTTACTTATTTCAGCTGCCACATTTACGCCACCAAAGGTAACGGAGAACGAGAGAAGGGTTGCTGTTATGTTCATCGTCGTCGTCGTCCTTTTTGCTGACAGCTTGTCGTCTTCGAGTCGCCTGGAAGTCCAGCTAGCTACCCCCGAGAGGCCCCAATCAAACGCCACAAAAGAACAGCTTCCACAGCATATCGAAATGGATCGGACTATGCACATATATCTATCTATCTCTCTATCGCATTTCCCTACGTCATACGAGATGAAGCAATCGTGCGATATGCGATCCATACGAGCAGAGTTCGCGCGCTTCAACGGGTAGCACAAACACATATATATATATATATATATATATATATATATACACACACACCTACACCTAAAAACAGCAAACTCCGAGGCCATCGGAAGCTAGCCGACGCACTTCGCGAATGCGACCTTTGATGGCGTGCGTGTTGCGCGTGGCTTAACCAATCTGACGCACGCAACAGCTCAGTAAAATCTCGCACGATTAACTCAAGCGCATGCATATGCGTGCTCTGAAAATCAAGGTCCTAGGGTCTTTGCGCACCCGCGTCCATAAGTGTGCACGCATGGGCGAAGGGGGTACAATACGCTTGCTTGTTTCTTTATAAATATATATATATATATATATATACATACATGCGCATGCCGCGCGCGTGGAAGTCACCCTTTGTTACCCGACCGATGCTTTGCGGCTTATGTCCAACAGCCACGACATGAAAAGCTGCTTGGCTAATCTAGCAATCTAACATCGCCATCGTTGTAGGCCATGTTCTTCGTCATGTCGTCGTCGTCGTCATGTGTTGCTGTTAATGCTGGTGCTGTAGGCAATAGGCAGATATACTAGTAGCGAACGGGATTACGGGAATGCTGAGATCGCCGAGATTGTACGCTGCTGGTCACTGTCTGGCTGTTGCTACTGCTGGCGGCTAGTGAGCATCTAGAAGGCCAGTCCGTGTGGCCAGATGACCAGCCAGTGGCCCCATCCACCCTTCCTTCACCCCCTTCCACTCAGTGCCTTCCAGTAACCTTTGGGAGAGGTACTGCGAGAGGTCTGCTACTGTTTGCGTACGCACGCACACATGGTCACCACGCATACTTACTCGTTCAATACAGTGCCACAGATCGATATATCTGTCAACTGTCGATGGGTGGACCTACGTCGGGTCGGGCATCAGCAGGTACAGTGGCGTCCAGTCTTAAGTCACGCTTGAGTACGCTCGCTCCCCCCCCCCCCCTGTGTCGGGCGAGAAGAGGCGCACCCCCGGGGGTTGATGATGGTGGATGGCTCCCGCTCTCATCCAGCCAAGACAGCGTCGTCGGTGGCGTCGCCGCCGTCCGCCAAATCATCGCATCGCCGTGCCGATAAGCGCCAGCTGGGACGGCACGACAACGCATAGATGTGTATCCCTTTCGTTTCTTCTTGCTCGGGGCCTATCTCTCTCTCTCTCTCGCTCTCTCTGGTTCTCTGTGTAGGCGCGCGTTTCTCTGGCCAATTTGCTCCTGACGGCTACGCTCTGCAGTCCGGTGTCTATGGGCTGTGACATGGCTCTCTCTCTCTATCTGAGATTTGGTCTCTCGTGTTGTCTCGTTCGGTTCGTCGTGTTGTCTCGTCGTATCGATTCGAGTGTATACGAGTAATCCAGTGACCGGTTGTGTTGCTTTGCGCGCATTGGGCATGCGGTGTACGGTCTACGTCTGAATCTTAACCCCTTCTCCATCTCAGCTAGTTCGCGGTCGAGGAGGTCTCAGAGAGAGGGTTGTCGTCGTTGTCTCGCGGTTCGATCAGCAAATCGCGCACACAACCCTCAGTTTCTGCTGTTGCGGCTCTGCTGCTGCTGCCACAGCTACCATGTACTACTACTACTGCCCGACAGGGAACCTCACGATATCCGCCTACAAAGCTGACAATAAGGCCAATATTGACGATAACTGTGTCCCTGCAGCTTGTCCGCTAAAGAGTCACCTCTTTCCCTATATATATACATATGTATGTATATATAAATATACATATATATATATATATATATATATATACATATGTATATATATATATATAAATATACATATATATATATATATATATATATATACATATGTATATATATATATAAATATACATATATATATATATATATATATATATATCTATATATATATATATATACATATGTATACTCACCATATCTCCTGAATATAATGAGTAAAGTATTTGTTCATATTTACTGAAGTTTTGTAGTTATTTACTTTGTATTCATCATCATAATCGTCTTTATCACGAACACCGTTATCATTGTCGGAGTCCTTCGGTCAACTGTTCCAGCCGCGCCTCTGGGCCATCAGAAATGTTACTTGCTTACCCATGTCGATTGTCGACGCGTTGTCGTTATTGTTGTTGTTGTTGTGGTAGTTTTGTTATTGTAGTTGGTGTTATTGTTGCTGGCGCTGCTGCTATTGTTGCTATTGTCGTCGCAACCCTATTACTGTTGTTGCCGTTGTTTTTGTCGTTGTCGTCGTCGTCGTCGTCCTCATCGACGACGAAACCAGACGACCAGGGAGAGAACGAGTGAACGAGCGGGAGGTTCAGACTCTGCGATGAGGCCAGTGCCAGATAAAGGCTGGGTCTTCCTCAGCCCCCCCCCCCCCCCCGCTCGCCGTCTAGTACACGACGAGAACATTCAGACAGAACACAGGGAGACAGCCAACAGGGAAAGAAGTCCTAGATGAGCGAGTCTATACAGTCTAGTCCCGGCTGCTGCTGCTGCTGTTGCTTCTGGCGCCATCGCTGGCTTGGCTACCGTTGGTGCTCCGCACAACAGCTGAACGCCGCACGAGCCAGCTTCACACTGGTAGCAGTGGCAACAAACACCTCAACGTCGAACGAACGCTCGAACGCGCAGACGCCTACAAGCAATTCATCTTCGCCGTCCTCCGATCATTCATGCGGCGCGCTGTATTTACTTGTCAATATGTATACATGTGTATTTGTATATACACGACGAGTATGTACGTACATACATATATATATATATATATATATATATATATATACATATTTTTTTTATGTAAATATATATTACTACACGTGATCTACGTTTACAGTAGTTGGATTTAGCAACAGTAGCTTATCTTCGCATCCCATGGCGTCAGCATAAATATATATATATATATATATATAAATGACAGCGCGGCACCTTTAGATACGGCTCCAATTAGAACAGGCGAGCGTTCTTGTTTCGTTCGTTCGTTCGTCGTTAGTTAACAAAGACGAGAATACGTCGCTAGAGAGAGAGAGAGATATAGAGGGAGAAGGGGACGGAGTAAAATAAGCGAGCCCTAAAAGTTCGATCCGTCAAAATGGCGCCTGGCACGCGTCAAGCGCGCCATTCTCGGCGGTGGCGATGGCGGCGGCGACGAATCTCGCGACATCTGGTTGGCTGGCGCATTTGGCTCCAACTGGATCGATCGAGAGCTAATTGTCTGGCTTGTTTTCTTGGCCTTCTTTTGCTGGCTCTTTTTAATTTGCTTTTGTTGTTAATGTTGCTGCCGTTGTTACTAAGAATAATAATACTACTAGTACTACTACTACTTACTAAAAAAATACTACTACTACTACTAATGCTTCTGTTTCTGCCGCTGTATCTGCTGCTGTTGAAACCGTTTCTATGATTATTGTTATCGCGATTGTGTGTTCCTGCTACGGCCGTTGCTACCTACTGCTGTTATTGCTGTTGATCTTGTTGTTTTCGTTGAACCTCTTGTTACTGTCCCTGTGCTTGCTAACGTTGATTATTTAAGGGCAACGTTTTTTGTCCTGAATATCCCAAAACATTTTCCTAGAAAAAGTAGACCCATAGGCACGTGCCATACATTTACATGCCCTTATATTAACTCTAAAGTATAAGGCTTCTCGCAGGACTCGATTCGCATTTGCTTTCCAACCATTTGACTCTAGTCTTCGGATTTAAGAACCTTCAGACGAGTCCATTTATTGACTAAGCAGAAGCCTAAAGTATATAAACGTCCACTCGCGCATCTACAATTAGATCGTGAAGCCTTGTATCAACGTGATAGACAGGGTATGCCTAAATTAAGTGCACTTATTGCAAGGGGTTGTAGGTTTGGAATTCCCCCTTTCGCCCAATCTAAATGGGAAACATGCTTTTTGAATATGTTTTACTACGCCTTAAAATTAGTGCACTTAATTTAGTAATACTCTGTGTATATGACTATGACTATTTGTTATCCTTATAGTTACTTTCACCCATTTATCTCATCGCCGTTTTCTTGTCTGGGAAGCATATACTCACCACTTGCCTCTTTGGTCTGCTATATACGAGATATCACCATTAATTGCGCGAGTCATCAACAGGTCTTTCACTTTTGGGCCGATAATCCCAATATAGATAACTTACAGGGCAGTCACGATTAATCATACCTATGAATGATTTGCCCTCGTCACCTATATCGAAGCTCGGGCTATAATCTCCTCTTCTGAAAGGTAGGCCTCATTGCACATGTGCCCTCATCTTCCCATATACGCCAGATCGCCACGAACTTTGTGTGATGTATCTTATCGTAGAAGAATCAGAATTGATACCATACTTACTCTATTTCGACCGGCAATGCAGACATTTGGTTATTAGGGACGTACCCCCAGTGCCCCTTGAATAACATTACATCTGTATATTACGTTCTAAAACAGGTTTTGTGTTGAACGTCCTTCATCTGCTTCGTCCAGAAGGCAGCGTAGGGGCTTATTCCACACCATGTCCAGCGAAAATCTACGCCCCTGTCGTTTAAATTCCGTGCGGTACAAGCTATATCGCGACTTCTACCAACCTTAAGGTTTCTTTCTGAGATTGCAACAAAGACTAGTCAAACATTTAACACGTCAAAAGCTTTTCAATCGACAGCTTACAGGCAATTGTGCCTGCCACTGCGGTGCCTATACAAGCCTGCTACACTTAGGATACCATGATCGACACGTGCCTGAGAGACGGAGGTCGACCGTCAAAGACCAGGCGTCGCTCGTAGTGCATAATTTAGAACAGCTTAAATAGTTTGCAAAACTGTCTTGTAGGTACTTTCTCATACTGCAATGCAGTAACTCAGCGCAGTCTTTATAAAAGCTATGTATGCATAAAAGAGGTACAGAGGATTGTAAACCAGCAGCGCGTGCTCTTTATAAACAAACAACTGCCAGTCGATCTTTTGCAGCGATTTGATCTGCCAGGAGCGAACATCTTAAGTCAGCCCGAAGAGAGATACCAAAAACAGTTGAGGTGAATCTTGCCACCACTAGCGAATTGTTGTCTAATCATATAGCACAATTTCTAATGCGTATAGAACAATGTCGAGACTTAAAGACAACTCTTTTTGTATTAGGCACATTAAAGGTTTAGATCAAGCTGTATAGAAACTGCCGATATTGTAGGCAGATACTCATTAGTGTTACGAGGGTCATTGTAAGCTGTAAGTTTTGGAACTTCGAACAACACTGCCGTATCATCGGCCAAGTAATAGCTCTTCTCTGTACGGAACAGTTCATTAAAGACCGAACGGACAAAACAGATTGTTGTCAATTCCGGTCGTCAAAGAAGAAGAAAACTAAATAAGGAAAAATATTATAAGTATCTAAAGAGTACATTAATAAAAAAGACAGCGAACTGAGCCCTGGAGAACGCCAGTTGTTGGAACAACCTTTCTTTAATTCGGGCATCCCCAAGGTATGAAACCAACCATTTCACCGTTCTTTCACCGTCATTCAGACCGAAGGACGCCAACAAAAATAAAAAAATGTCCTGACGTCTAGAATTAAATGCCTGGTTAACTCGAGGAACATTCCAACCGTGGCGTCACCGCCATCCGTGCGATAATTTCTCACTAAGTAATTTCTTCCCGTAAAATAGGAACCACAAGGGACCGTGTTGCAGAAGTCATCTTAGCATCCACTGGCGGTAAAAAAGTAGAAGGCAAAGGATCTACAAAATGTGCTCGCTATCATTTAAATCTGATCCAGCACAAGAGCTACATTCAGCCCCGTACTTTTTCACTGATCTTTTGGATGAGTCTGAGTAAACACGTGACACCTGGTACACCTTTTTCAACTTCAGATCGATAAAACCGTGTTTAGGTCCCTGACTTTTGACCTTCAAAGTATTCTAAACATATATTGACATCTTATTTGTTGCCTCAGGCGGCCGTAAAAGTTTGCGAGAACTTATTGTAAACTTTGGCATTCCGCCAGGAATCGCTGGTTTTCCGCGACGGCGGTGCTCTGGTTTTAACAGGGAATATTTTGTCAAAAGAGGTTTAATATTGTTGTGTGCAACGCGCAAAGAGCGTTATCAGGCTCGTCAAGACCCAAGCTTAGTCTGTCGTCGTCCCTAACGTAAAATGAATCCCTCATAACCCCTCCGTGTGCATGAACTATAGCATACTTAGCATGTTTTGCTAGGCTCCTAGACATTGCAATAACTGCATAAATAATGTTTCATTTTAATTTAATTAAAGCTCCAACAAATTCCGTTTAACCCGTCGTAATTAGCTAGCCTCTTGTCAATTGCTCCATTGCGTAGCTAATATGATAGGCAGGTACGATATAGCCGTCGTTTGGTACGTCTAGCTCATATCTACAGAACAGAACGTCGTTACCGTCGTCGCTTGTCGTGGTTATCGTTAGGGTTCTGGTAGTGATTTTCGTAATAGTCGCAATGTGGATGTGGTGTCGGTATCGCTAGAACACATTTGCATTGTTGACAAGAAGGCAGCAACGGGATACGGGATAATACAGATTGAACCGCAACAGAAGTGTTCTTTTCCAGCTGAGAGAATAACTGAAGTCGCCGATTGCTCGCAAAACTGCCTTGCTCAGTCATGGCTGCTGGCGCTGATCACTAGTAGTTGGCTCTAGTGATCTAGAGCCAACTAGAGCCAAAAAACTCTTCGCACCACGTGTGGTGCGAAGACAGTTCTCTTGCTGATCTTCCTGCTCCTCGTGATACGTGGACCTCGGATCCCCCTCGCTTTACAACCGTAACTCCCACTAACATTACTTTCTACTACTACTTCGACTATGACTTCTGCTACGGCGGCTAATTTCTGTACTTCATCGCTTGTCCCCCCCTCCCTCACACCTCAACTTAACTCAGCTTAGCTCCAACCCCAACGGTACGCGTATCGCGTGCGTCGCGTGATCTCTTTCATTTTCCTCGTTCGCATTTTCTTTACTCCTTTCTCTGCTTCTCTGTTGCGACGCTTTATTATTATGATGATGATGATGATGATTATTATTATTATTATTATTATTATTATTATTATTATTATTATTATTATTATTATTATTATTATTATTATTTAATGCACCTCAGAGGGCAACTCTCTGTTGCGATATGCACATGTTCAACTCGAGCGCGCCTGCGTCAGTCTCACGACAGCAGCCGTTCACCGTCGAGCGTCGTGTTGTCTAGAACATGATAGTCCCACATCTTCAACAGCCAGGAGACACTGCCAGCGACATGACGACGATCGACCAGCAGAGAAAGTAAGTGCTGCAAGCATCCTAACAACACACCCGAGGATGTGTAGGATGAAGGCTCAACAAGAATGTTGATGACGCGTGCAAGCGCATGCGTTGTGTATCGGACTTATTCATGTGTCCGTTAGGCGCGCCTATAGAGGCGTGTCGGCGCGCACAATGTGCTGCTCTCCGACAAAACAGCAGGACTTTGTTGTGCCGCAGGACGGCCCTGCTGGCTCGCCAGGTGAACATGCAAGCTGTTGAGCGCGTGTTGAGCGCGTGTTGAGCGCGGTATGGCCCCGTGGTGTTGTTGATGACGCAACCAACTCGATTGGTGTGGTGGTTTTGAGGACGGCGGCTGCGGCGGCAGCACGGCAGGCATGGTGGAGTTCGGTCGATGTTGGGGCCGGCGGCGATGATTCGTCCTGAGTATGATAATGACGATGATGAAGACAAAAAGAACAACAAGATGAGAATGACGGCGACGACGATGATGATGGTGTTGGGGTTGTCGTAGTGGGTCTGGTTTTCGTGATCGTCGTCACAATCTTTTGTGACCGTCGTCGCCGTCCCTCACGGCACGTGGCCTCTGCAAGTCGGATCTGGAATTTCCCCTAACCACACAGAGAACTACCCAATATAGAGATTCGGTCAGAGAGTACCTGGAGCGACAAGACGGAAGCTTCAGAAGCAGCAGCAGCAACAACAGCAGTAGCAACAACCGTCAGCACCACCCTACAATTAGTGCAGGGTATATTTATTATTGTTATATTTAGCAGATCTTTGGTGTATTGAGTGGCCTCATCTACGAGGCCATTCGAAAGAGGCAAATAGAACTTTTGTAATATGATTAAATTTATGGTAGTGCTCGTGGTAGCAGTTACAGAAAGCGGGTCCAGCAGCAATAACAGTTTTAGTTGTTTCGTGGGTGGGTGCGGAGTTGTCATGACTGCAATCCACACCTGCAAATGTTAGGTGAGTCGCTTCGAATCGATGCACCTGCAAAGTCTGGGCGACTCGCTTCTAGTGCGCCCCGATCTCTCGCCGGTCAGTCACGCTACCACGTACAGCTATAACACAGCCTAGATATATAGGGGGGTGAACAATTATCAGCATTATCAGCTCTATTGTGGCAATGTAGTAATATTTCTGGCGTCGTTACTGCTGTGGTTGTTGTTATTGTTGCTGCTTCTGTTGTTTTTGCTGTTGTTGCTGCTTCTGTTGTTTTTGCTGCAGTTGTTGTTGCTTTGGTTGTTTTTGTTGTTGATGCTGTTGCCGCTGCTGTTGTTGTTGTGGCTGTTGCCGCTCCTGTTGTTGTTGTTGTTGCTGATGCCGTTCCTGTTGTTGTTGCTGGTGCTGTTGCTCGTGTTGTTGCTTGTAATTATTGTTACCAGTCCGTAGGTCTACTTTTGTATCTTTTCTTGGTCTGCTTACCCCCCCCCCTCCAGCCGCTGTCCATGTCCCCCGATGTTCAAACGCGTGCCTGTCTGACGCGCGTCTCTCTATCAAGCTCTGTACTGATACTTTTTTGCCGGCCTGCTGTTCTGCTGGCCCCAGAACAGCCGGCGGACTTTCACCGCCACCACCACCATCACCACCACCATCACCACCAAGATAAAGAAGAAAGCCACCGCCGCATCATCATAGTCATCTTCATCAGCTGTGACAGCAACGGATTGACAGTTGCAGCAGGCGAATGGGTGCCGGGAACCTGGAGCAGCGGGAGCGACAGTGGAAGAAGAAATGGCCGCTGTAGTAGCAGCACCAGCAGCAGAAGTAATGCAAGTGTGGAAGAAGCCAGAAGTGGCGGCCTTGATGGGTATGAGATGACGATGATGATGATGCTGAAGGAGATGGTGTGGTTGGCGGACGAAGACGTTTCTCTTGTTGCTGTTGTTGTTGTTGTTCGTGGATAGTCTTGATGATGGTGCTGTTGACTTTGATAGTGGTGGTGGTGATGATGATGATGACGCTGTTGATGTTAAGGTTCTAGATGAGGACGCGCGATTTCAATGGTCTCGGTGAAAGTGTTGTCGTTACTGTGGCTGTCGCTGCTGCTGCTGCCGTTTTTGTTAAGAATGTCGCAAATCCTGATGACGAAAAATCGCAGAATGATACGCCTAATGATTGTACAAACCGGTTGACACAGTACGTGAAAAAATTATATATATATATATATATATATATATATATGTATATATTATATATATATATATATATATATATATATATATATATATATATATATATAGTAGAGAGAGAAAGAGACATGAGGCGATACACTATGATACAAAGTGATGGACAATAATTGATCGTTGAGTTGAAAGTTGTGGATAGATCGATCAATCGGTAGATGGGTGCTAATGTTATCGCTGTAATGACAGTAATGCCGATAGTGACAACAACAATTACAACAACAACAAAAACAACAACGACGACGACGACATTGATTCGCCTCGTATTCATCATCTTTTTCCATTCGAGAAAGCACGCCCGACCGACCGAGAAGAAACAAAAAAGAAAACAAGCCGGAGTTTTAGATAGAAATGTCAGGACATCGAAGACAGACGCGTCAAGGAATAACACAGGGAGAAACACGTGCTGCTCCTGCTGCTGCTGCTGCAGCTACTACAGCGGCCGACGAATGCTACTTTGCTCATTGCTACAACGGCTATCTATGTACAGATTGAATTGACTGACGGCAGTGAGTGACGGCAGACACCTAGGCGAGGCTTGGCAGCGTGGTGGCGCTGGTAAACAGACGAAAAGCAGGCAAAATGTTCTCTGAGAGACAGCGAAAGAGAGAGAGAGTCAAACAAGCAGAGAAGGAGAGAACGAGGGATACTGATGTTGCTGTTGTTGTTGATGATGATTATGATGATGCTGATGAAGAAGACAAGAAAAAAAAGAAGACACATATAGATAGATAAGCAGAGTCCCTATGTGTAGAAGTGGCACGCGACGAGAAGAAGGGAACGCAGTGGAGGAGTTGGAAGAGTGGTGGGCGATGAAAGACAACAACAACAACAACGACAACAACAACAACAAGAACGACAACGACAACAACAACAACAACAGCATGCACAGCACGCGCGGCATCATGAAACGAGCGAACAAGCACAGCAGCGAGGGCGCATGCATCATATGAGCGTAGAACTTTCATCAACAATGCATCATCATTACCGTCATCATCATCATCATCATCGCCACCATCTTCATCATCGTCATCAGCATCGTGATGATGCATTACCACCCCATGTAGTAAGCGCGCCGTGGTCGTCGTGAACGTTTGATCTCTCATCAACCACTAACAGGACAGCGATTGTCCTGTCAGAACAGACGCGCGCCAATTGCATCTTCGTTTCATGCGGTGAGAAGCAGTGGTGCCGCTGCGGGTACGCTAACCTACCGATAGACACACAAGAGCGTTGGTTGGTGAAACCGTTCTTGAGATCAAGTAGCCGTTTGGCGACTGAATCATCAATGAATTGAACGGAAATTATCGGCTTTTCTGGAAAAAGCGAAAAGGTAAAAAAGGAACGACTGTCTCGTCATGCTTATACGAATGATTACGATGACGACGACGACGACGATGATGACGACGCTCGTGATCATAATCCTGATAGTAAAGATGGAGGTGGTCGTAGTTATGGTGGTAAAACGATAAGGAGGATGGTGAGGATGATGATGATGATGCTGAGGAGCGTTTTAATGACGACCTGGTGGTGTTTTACCACAAAATGATTATCGGCAAGTACAATAAAAGCAACAATAATAACACCAACAATAGTAACAATATTAACGGCAGTAGCAGCAACAACAACAGCTGATTTGCAGGCCAACTAAAATGCATGAATGAAATGGCATTTAGCATGCTGATAAAAGTTTTCCACCCGTCTGAAACCTCCCAGCGTTTGTCATTGTGTGGCTCAGCTTAGCAAGAGCATGGCCATTTTTTCAAGGTCAGGTAAGGTCCGTATCTAAGGCATAATCAAACACACTTCTCTTGGCTAATAGAAGACTAACAAATATCTATCACTTCGTCACTAAATGTATTATTTATATATTTGTATTAGCAGGTTAATGCTCAACCCGGTTCACAATAAATTAGTAAAATGTAATTTATCTAAACAGGATTTGATTATATGCGTGAAAACGTCCTGTTTTTGTCAAACGATAGGTTAGCCGTCCAAGCCATCATTGCTACACATCATAAGGAATAGACCCTCTTCCGAACCGCCTAAATACGATTACAGGAGAGCTTCCGATAACTACCGGCTTTTTTGTCGCGTGTTCTATTAATATTTTTTCTAGTATGCAGGAAACATATTTTTTTTTTTGTAACTTTTTAAAACTTGACCGCGTCGATTTCCTTTAAATAGGGCTTGTTGCTGTCCTGGTTCTGCTAGTTACAGTTATAGAAAATGTCTAATGTTTTGCATGTGTAGGAAATGCGGAAAAGCAAAAGTTCTCCATTTAATTTACCAGATTTTGATTATTTTTTATATTTTCCGGATATCGATTTCCCTGTTTTTTTTTTTCTCTGTGGACGTGGGTTGCATCGTTCCCTAGGAAGTCCCTTCTGCTTTATAGTCGAACTTCAGGATGTATTTTGCCGGCTGTACACTTCTGCTCTGGCCCTCGATTGCTTTGTCTTTGGTCGCCAGATTACTTTGGTTTTCGGTTGCGTAAAGAAGTGTATTTCATTTTTTAAGAATTTTTAATTGTTCCATTCTGTTTTCCTCACCCTAATTATTTTCTATTTCGTCTATGGGGTACAATTGCAGTGCCCTGCTATTTCGATTGAAAAATAGTCGAACATTGCTACTGGAATTCCTATGTTGTCTCTTACGATGATTGTATCTACTGGCACGATAGCTGGACGACGGCTCACATCGGCCTTAGACGCAGACCGCTATGGAATTACTTCAACCGATGCTTATTACTTCTGCATTGCCACGTGGCACTCGACAACAGTGCATGATGTAATAGTTGACCAAAATCTATACGCGGCCACACATGCTTCATTGCTTAATGATTTCGTGGTAACTGTAGAGTAAACCAAGACCCGAGTTTCTGACTCTTTCTCTCTGTGTCCCTCCCTGTCTCTTTCATATTCTATATGTAACACGACCCTACTTGTTACGACGCTATGCATAGGTACTAGTAGTAGTGTAGTAGTGGTAGTATTAATAGTGTTATTTGTGTACAAGTTACCCTCGACATGTCGTTGTGTTGTAGCCTTCCTCTCACCTTTCCGACCGCTGGCTCCCTTCGCGCCCGTTCAGACCGTCTGAGGCACGGCGTGTGGCCAGCATGCTCCGCCGTCCGCATCATTGTGGTGGTTTGTGTCGTCACCGCCGGCGCCGGTCGGTAACGAACGAAGTAGCCAACGCCGGCCGGTTGGCCATGTCGACTAGGCTATCGCCGCATGGGTCTGCGCGCCGCACGTGGTACCACGTGCGGCGGGCAGACCATGCGCGCAAATGCGCAGATTCGCACATGCGACCGCGTGAGCCCGACAACGGTGAGCAGGCATATGTATGTACATGCAGAAGCAGCAAAGCATGTGCCGTCCGCTTGGCACGACGCTGGCAACATTGACAGCAATTTCTCGGCTGCCTGCCTGCCTCTCGGAGCTCGAACTGTCAAACTGTGGAAGACCGATAGGAGCAAGATGGCCAGAAGAAGGCCGCTAGGTAGCCAGAAACAACGCGAGATTGGGATAGAGGGAGAGCGAGAGAGAGAGAGATTGACAAAAAGAACAACAGGAATGGCGAACAACAAAGGACGCAAGGAAAGTGGGGAAAACAGGCCGAGCGGGGGAGACGGCGCAAAAGGTCGATCAAGAGATATGGACAGATATATATATATATATATATATATATATATATATATAGAGAGAGAGAGAGAGAGAGAGAGAGGAAAAGAGAGGAAAATAGAGGAACAACGAAGAAGACCACGGGTCCTAGTGAGCTAGGAGACCGAACGATTCCACTCGATCACGCTCTTCTTCCACATCCAGCTCCCAAGTCCATTATCACCAGCACCTCTATCTGCAGGAGGACCCCGACGACGACGACGACAACGACGACGAAACTTGACGACACCGACGACAACGGCGACGATCATGGATGAATACCACCACAGAAGGATCACCATTGTCAGCTCGTTGCTTGCTCAAATAGTCGCTCAAGTCCTACTCTTGTATCTCGACTGGTCTCTCGGCTGATGCATGATGCGCATGATGAGATGATCTTCAGTGCCAGTTCAAGATCATCATCAGCATCATTGTTGTAGTCTTCCTGGCCCCACATGATCGCCACCATGGTGGTACCATGGCGGTGGGCGTGATGGCGTACGCCCGATCGCTCGCATGCCCAGCATGCTGGCTGGATGGCCGTGTCTACCCAGTAGCAAGAAGTCGTATGTTTGAGCGCGTTCCGCGATTCGCGTGCGATTTCGTTCCGTTTGGTGGGCACGCCGCAAGAAGACCTACTTACTGTGGTTGTCTGTCTTCTGATGCTCTCCGCTGTACTGATGAAACCTGCGTTAAGATTGCGATCCTATCGCTCGGTTGGCACCTCTTGTGTTGTTAGCTCTGTAGCGATTGTAGCAAAGTTTTCTGCTGCTACAATGACAACTGCTTAGTAGCAGAAGCCAATTAATGCGTGGGCCCAGATGCGTTGCAAGAAGAACGGACCACATCAATAATACGTTCGCCTGGGCGCGTGACCGGATATTTTCCCAACAGAGTGACTGCACAGGCCCCGCCTGCGACGACCAGTCATTATTTACCTTTTATTACATGAATAAAGGAGCTTTCTATTCTATTCTAGTAGTAGTAGTAGAAGAAGAGTCGAGCCCGGTGGCGTGCTGGCTTAAGTCTGCGCCTCGCAACCGGAGGAGACACATTCGCGCGCGGGTTCGAGCCCCACCGTTGCACATTTGTATTCATGGGCGTCCATCTATGAAGCAATGTGAAAAACAGTTCCGTGGACGTTAAACCTTGGCTGAGAGTCAGCCCGAAAACTTTACTTTTTAGTAGTAGAAAAAGAAGAAGAAAAAAGCAATCTTAGCATTTGTTGTGTAATGTCGTAGATGGTCCCCTATTCTCGATACGGACCAGCGGACGAAAACGTTCATAAAAGTAACAATCACTGCATTCCGCCTTACCAAACGAACGTTTCGGGTTTTTTATTTTCTAGTTTCCACTCCGCCACCCGAGCGAGAATTACGCGAACTGACTTTCGGAAAGAATGGCAAAGTCACGTCAGCATCAGCAGCAGGTGATTTATGTCAGGTCCAAGCCTTGCAATGTCCGACAATCCTCGAACCATAAATTCTGTTATAATAGTTGATTGTTGTCAGCACGAATACAGAAGCGATTAGCGGTACAATTTGCCCTTTATATATATATATATATATATATATATATATATATGCAAGGTATTGCAACCAAATAGCAATTGAGGCAATCTTTATCAAGATTTGCAGACATGGATGGGTATAAAGGTAAAAATATATAAACATACTTCTGGAATAAAATATGATAAGTTTTTATTTGATTTACTATCAGTCTTATTTAGACCTATATGGGTCAAAAACAAACACTGCTGTTTATTTTGTTATAATTGTCAATAATGTTTAACTCATATCTTTATCAACCATACTTATTACTCTAAGAGTTATATCAAACCAAATGTCAATTTTTAAATCTTCGGTATGCAGCATTTTTTGGTGGTCGTGTGTTCAGGCTGTTTTTCCAATCGCCGTTATATAAAATGCCGAAAGTGCACTCAGAGTCATTCGAATTTATATTGCCTATTTAAGGCGGACGTTTCATCGCTACATTCAAGCAGTATTTTACTTACTTAAAAAGCTATACAGACACCTAATGTAAAACTATCAATAATACGAGTAACAATATATATATATATATATATATATATATATATATATATACAGGTAGTTCAACAGGTTCTTAAAATTAGCATTTTAGAATTCGAATTTTGGCGCGCTTTCATCGCTATTGGAAACGGCAACTTTTCGACTGCTGGCAGTTAAAATATTATGGTGATTGGCCGTTGCGATTTTGTTTGATCGCTTTTCCCGTGCAACGTATCGGCGAGATTTTGAAAAATGGAGAAAAACGTTTCGAGTGGTTATCAAGCATTCTTATTTCAAAAGTTGGAATGCGACCCAAGTGAAAACTGAGTTAGACGAGGTGTACGGTGACTCTGCGCCAAGTTTTGCCACTGTTTCCAACTGGATTAATGAGTTAAAAAGAGGTCGCAGGAGCACTGAGGATGAACTACGTTCAGGACGCCCAAAAACGGCAATTGATGAGGAAAACGTGGAAAAGTGCGGAAAATCGTTGCCGCAGATAAGCGAGTGAACATTAGGGAGATAGCGGAGGCCTTGGGGATCAGTTTGGGTAGTGTGCATTTCATCCTGAACGAGAACTTGAAGATGAAAAAGCTTAGAGCAAAATGGGTTCCGCATTTGCTCAACCAAGGCCAAAAAAGGCGCGTGTTTCCGCTTCACAGCGAAATTTGGCCAAGATGTCGAAAAATCCGTCGGATTTTTGGCGCAGATTCGTGACCGTCGATGAAAGCTGGGTCCATCACTACACTCCCGAGACCCAAGAAGCATTTCGCCAATGGTGTGCACCTGGTGAAGGACCTCCTAAGAGGGTGCGGACAATCGGCCGGAAAGATGATGGCTACGGTTTTTTGGGACCAACGTGGAATAATTCTGGTCGACTACCTTGAGAGCGGTAAAACGATCACGGGAGAATATTATGCAAGACTGCTGGACTGCCTGAAGCAAGAACTCATCGTGAAACGGCCCGCTTTGCAGAAGAAGGTTGTCCTGTTTTACCAGGACAATGCTCCTGCACACCAGTCGCGGCAAGCATCGGGCAGTCGCGGCAAGCATAATATATATATATATATATATATATATATGCTAAACTAAACAGTGTGATTATAAGGTCTCTTCGGAAAGCCGATATACCATTTACACAACACTAAAACTCTCGGTTCAAGTGTAGTGAAAGACCTGATGGGGTGACTATTGCATTATGGTCACATGGGAAGTCCCTAGCTTGGGACGCAACGGTTTCGTGCACCACCGCGGCTTGCTATTTCCTATTCCTACATTACAGCTCAGTTGAGCCGGGGTGGGTAGCAAAGCACGCGGACGCCAGAAAACGGGTTAAATACGCTAGACTGGAAACAAGATATACGTTTGTGCCTTTTGCCATGGAGAAGCTAGGACCAATCAGCAAGGGAACGGAAGCATTTCTTAAAGGATTTAAATAAGCGAATTCAAGAGATCACAAGGGACCGGTTCGAGTCAAATTTGGTGACCAACTGGGTCAGGCACATGTCGTTCATTGTGGGGGAATTGAATGGTGTACCTATACCCCTCGGTATAATTTTAAGTTTGGTTCTAAATAAACTTTTGTCTCCTAGTTTCGAGTATCTTGAATATGCAGATAACGTGAAACGTTACCTTTCAACATTCTCGGAAGATTGCCACTCTGTGTTCAGCAGAGTGGGAATCAGCAGTTGATGGCGTGGTCTAAAAATGGTATGCTCCTCTTGCCTAACAAATGCATAGTATTAAAACACGGCGTACAATGTCGACAGAGTACTCAATTAATGACACACAGTAATCTAAGATTTAAAATGTGATAACTTTGACATCCGTCATTACATTATTGGCATATTGGACGCATCACTGCGTAGTCTTCGTACTATGCTTTGTTATTTTATACCAGCTGAGCCTGGATTATCTATTCGTCTGTACAATACACTTACATGTCCTTCGCAGATTCACTGACTTCCCTCCGGTGCTTAGGTGGTCTCAGCTAGACACAGTCTGTGCCTACTGCATGAGCAGCGAAATTAATCCTCGTATCTTTGCTTATTATGGCAACGACAAAAGAAGCAAATCTCTTCATACACACCATTAGATAAGGCCAACGTCGGCTATTGCACGAAACAGCCCAAACAATTGCATGGCTTCTTCGGCGAACGATTCCGGACTTCGGCAGCGTGAATGCGCCGCACATCTTTTTCTTTCTAACGCGAAACCACATCTTAGACGCTCAATGCAACAGGCTAAGATGCCTGCGGCACGATAAATCAAATACAACATCTAAATGCACCTCGTCACCATGTTTCTTCTATAGGCTTTCTTCAGCAGATGCATGTGGCAACAGGATAAAGACAACTACTTTCAACATCAAGAAATAGGCAACCAGCGCGTCTGAATTTCGGACTTATTGTACGGGGATAAAATTAATAGTATATTTTTAAATCAAATTTATCTAGCCCTCCGGTCTGTAATTGTAAGTCGTACTTGCAAATAGAATGAAACGATTTTACGCTTGTCTAAGGCCCGGGCAGCTGACAAGGCGGACGCAGTGGCCTGAAAACAAATTGTCATTAAGAACCAGGTGTATTATATATAAATATATATATATATATATATATATATATATATATATATATATATATATATATATATATATTTATAAACGGGATACAGATTCGCAAGGCAAGCACCCGCTCCGTTATAGGTGATTTGCAAGCTACCAGTATTCAAATCATACATTTATCATAAAAAATGCATAAAAACTTACATACGTGTTTTCTCACAAAAACGCTGATCGAAAAGTCGTAGCTCTATTATTGTGATGACTGCTAATACTATTATGATTTTTATTACTATAATCAATATTACTACTATTTTGGTATTTTTCGAATATTGTGTGAACAATTTCTGCTACGACCACCACGTGTCGCTCACCTCACTATGGCTGGTTCTCAATCGAACGGGAAGCACCACATGTGCAGGATTCTGACATCCTTTATTTTATAAGTGGCGATTTTACTATGGAGAGACGCTCGAAAAGCGCCTGGATCGCAGAGGCCAATCGATGCGGTCAGCGGAGCCATTGGTAGCATCTACGAATCAGCGTCAATGAACGAGCTGCACCCAATGTACCACCATCCACCTGGTTCTGGAGAACAATCTTGATATCGTTGTTGATGTTGTTAATTATATTGTTTTTAATGTTGTTGTTGTTGTTGTTGTTGGCGCTAGATTTTTCCGAACGTCAAGCGGGCGTCGACAATGAAGTCGCACCAACCCCAACATCGGCATGGCAGCGTTGTCTGGCTTACGTCAAGCTCGCAGTCCTCGCAGTCCTCGCAGACAAATGTAACGCAGGTGTGGATTCATCTCCATTTATACGAATCGCTATGACTCGTAAACTAATGTGTGTCCAGTGTCGACGACCAACGTCCACACGCGAGTGTAACCACGCACACAAAGTTGTTGTTGTACATATACGTACTACGATCAGAAAGAGCGGGGACACAGATGCCTTAATAAGAGAAGATTGTACAGTGCCAGCCCCCATTCTTATTTGTACTATTTTCGATACGGTACAATTGAAAATGGAATCGGTGATCAATTATTATTATCGACGACGATCCTAATAACTTACAGTCGCGTTTTCTTAAGTTTCTATTTGGTTTTATTAAGGATATTTACCGTCGGCAATAGATGCTTCTCTACAGACTATATATATAAACGTTGAGTTCCAAAAAGACAACTGTACTGTGTGCCTGCGCTCATTTGTGAGGTAGTTCCAGATTTCCTAAAGTATCTATTATTGTATAGGTTAAATGGTATATAGATATATTATGTTAGACAATATGTTAAGATATTCGTTCACGGAGCCGATAACAACAACCCTAAATATGTACAAAAAATGAGAGTATTCTGATGTTGTCAATATAGAATACAAATAAAAGAGAAGAAATTCAACTACTCAAAACGTGGTTAGGCGTCTCCAACCCGGTTAGGCTTTATCTTGCACACAGTTTGTATATGGGCTTCTGTTAATATTCACAGTGTCGTTGTTTCCTGCATTTTTATATTCGTTAACGCGCGATAACTACATCGATTTAAAGCCAGAAATGTTATTTATATTAAATATAAGAATAATAAGTCGTATCTTGTGTAATATATATATATATATATATATTAAATGTCATTTTATAACTTAGCTTGCTAAATTTTCTAGAAAGTGCTCAGAAGCACCTCCTAGAACTCCCTAAAGTAACTCGCTTAACGTGTAATCTATCGGCAAATCAAAATGCTGTCTCAAATGCGACGTAACAATAAGATAGCACTAATCATAAGGGAACCTTTATGAAATAAGTTACTGTCTCGTACAACGCAGCTTTGTGAGAGCGGAGCGCGAATTTTAGTTAGATTTAGCTAGATGTGTTGACACCGTACATTGTTGGAGTGAACATCAAACAAGTGTGTAAGTACTTAGCAATTAGAAAGCTGTCGTATCGCGGCTTGGTTTAGTGCGTCAATAGTAAGACTATTCCATGTAACATTATCTACATGTATCAGTAGAAATCTCGTCGGGGTGCTTGGCCTGAGGTGCCTGAGGGACGTATATGTGGCTGCACCTCGGGCATAGATGTGGCTCGCTAAATCGAATTATTACAGCAGCAGCAGTGGTTATTATAGGTTAAATGATATATAGATATATTATATCTATAGACCATTCCAGGACCTATAACCGTAGGTCAAATACCGTAGGCCTGATGTTGACGGTGCTGGTGATGATGCTGCTGCTGCTGACGTTATGATTGTGGCGCGACAGGTCGGCGGTGTTGCACGTGCCCTAATGTCGTTAGAATGCAGCTGAGCGGTCTCGACGTTATTACGGCTGGTGACAATTGTCACCTTGATTGTCATTGCGACGTATGTTTGGGCATGACGAATGATTTTTACAGACGGATTTGCGGAATTCAGGTGCGATTAAGATCAAACAACGGAACATTATATGAACAATTTGCAGTGAGACGTCTACAACACAAATGATCCTAGTGATGAAGACTACCATGTCAATGACGTCCGAAGTCAAAGTCAAAGGCGAAAACTGAAATTTGCCTTAGATTGCCTTAGTGTGAGTACACTAGAGTCGGTAGCTCGGTGTTTTTCATGCATTTTGTAATTAGCGTCGTCTGCACGCTAATTACATTTTGTAATTATCGTGCAGACCCAATGCAAACCAATGCGTTGGGTCAGCACAACGCATTGGCTTCGGTGAACGGAGCGTGCCAAATTCCGGACACCAGCGGGCGACACATCGACGGCCGATCGTAACTAGAGAGGACATTTAAAACGAAGACAGGAAAGATAAGTTTTGGGTCACACAGGTTGACACTGGGTGGATAGATAGAATTTGATTCGTGGAGAAATTGTGGATGAGGATTGGTGGAAGTTTTTTTGTTTCAATTGAGTACAGGGGAGGGATAGATCTTCCCCATTGGTGCGGCTATCATTCCAATGGGTCATCACTTCAATGATATCCAACCTAAGAATTTATGGAGTCGCTTTTCAATTAGTGTAAAAATTGTTGTTAGTTAAAACATTATATTTTACAACTTCATATGTACTACTACGCAACTATCGTAGTATAGTGATGAGCGGACGAATTTATTATTCGCTTCACATGTATACCTAATACAAGTGTCCCTATTTTATATTAGGACCGCTTAAAGCGGCAGCATAAGCGGGCATGTTGAGCTATCTGGGGTTTCCCCAACAGACCTTGTGGCAGCGTGGCCGCTGACTCTCAGCGGTATAGTTTATCAAGTAATACACCACGATGTAACGTACTAGCTTGCATCGCATTAGAGGAACGAACCCCCTCTTTCAGTACGGTCCCGAGTTGAGAGAACATTCAATATACTAGAAATAATAGTGCACAACACCGTGCAAACTTAACTATATTCGGGTAGATACGTTGAAATTCTAATAAATATAGTAGTAATATTTTAGCGCGTCACAGTGTGTTCGTATCCGATTCTACTCTCTTTTACTATATTCTACTGGTTACGATTGGTGAATGAGTACCTTTATTAATCCTTATATATATATATATAAAGACTTTGTTTGCTTATGAATAAGATATCTTATATTATATATATATATATATCCTAACTGCAATGGTGATCATCATAGTAACAACAACAGCAGCAGCAGCAGCAGGAACAACAGCAACCTCCTTACGTCTAATATGAATAACAATCAACAGGGACTTATATGTGTTTGTGTGTGTGTGTGTGTGTGAGAGTCTATAGTGTATTTTACAAAAAACTAGGCAGTGCACCAAATAGACGGCCGAGGCTAGGCACTGGCTGACAATGACGAGTAGTCGAGACCCGTCGCGACGGACGTCGCGTTCTGCACTTAGAGTAGTACTAAACTGTTTGATTGCTGTTGTTGGCGTTTGCTTGCCTTTGCCTGAACGCAGAACGCGGCGATTGTGATCCGTAACTGATTACGCCAATTGGGTGTAAATGTGTATTTTTAGAGTTGTAATCCCTCGCCGCCGCCGCCGCCGTCGTCGCTGTCAGTGCTGCTACTGTCTGTCTCCACCACTGTCTCGCTTTGTTTCTACAACGCCGATTCGTTTAACTCAATAATAATGGGCCCGCCTCTCTATTTTTTTTGTCGTCTCCAGATATTTCTGTCTTTCGCTTTCGTTACCGTCTGCGCCACGCATAGGGGGGAAAACTGACGACGGCAACAACAACAACAATACCAGCACCGACGACAACAACAACGTCAACAACACCAACATTAACAAAATCAACGACAACACCAACAACAACACCAACAACAACAACAACAATAACAAAAACATCAACAACAACAACAACAACACCATCATCATCATCATCATCGTCAACAACAACAGCAACTATGACGACGTCTTCTTCCACCCCTGGAAGATCGCCCCATCGCCCGTCGTGTGGCTCGCCTTAAGCAACGACCGACATCGTCTGTCCTGGCAGGGCCAGGACTGCTTTGCTCGGTTGACTGTTGCTGCTGCTGCTGCTGCCAGTTGAGTTGTTTTAGGTCACCTATTTCGATGTAATGCCAAAGTAATACCGAGCCTGGGGGGGTGGGGAGGAATCCGGGTTTAGTGGGTTTGCGAGTCTCACACTAGTCACGCAGGCTGCTAGTGGCGCATGTGCATCATGCATTACCGAAACCTCCCAGAAAAAAAAAAAAAAAAAAAAGGTCACCTATTGGGGTGGTGTCAGCGTCGGTCTCTCTCCTCTCTCGATCTCTCTCTCTGTACGTCTCTCAATCTGTCTGTCTGTCTGCCTGTCCGTTTGTTGTTTATACGTCTGTACGACGTTAGGTTATGATGGTGCACGCTGGCACGCATGCATGCATTCAATCGTTCTTCATTCATCTGTGCACGCACCACTCTCCCCGGTGGAGCCATCATTCAGCCATCAAGCCGACGGCGCCCAGCCGGCACCCACATGCCACATCTCGCGTCTTGCGGGACACATCATTGACTGCGTTGCTGCTGCTGCTGCTACTGTTGTTGTTGTTGTTGTTGTTGTTGTTGTTGCTGCTATTGTTGTCGTTGTTGTTGTTGCTGCTGTTGATATTGTTGTCGTTGTTGTTGCTGCTGCTGCTGCTGCCGTGACGACGGCTTCTGTATCGGCACATCTGGTCACCTCGAAAATACAACACGCACCAGCAATGGCTGGCACCCACTCCCCCATTTCAACTACACTATACGATGACGACGACGACGACGAGCGTCCGTGTCGCCCGTAGCCACCCATCGTCGCCACAGCGTCTACCTTTGAGGGAAGCTGGCTGGATACTTACCCCCCGCCTTCCACCTTCCACCCACCTATCATCCATTTGGCTGGAACGAGCAAACGAACAAACCAACCAACCAACCAACCAAAGAACGAACAGACCAACCAACGAAACCTGGCTCGTTCTACTGTCTACCAGCCAATGCGCACGCACGCACGCAGCCAGCCGTTCGTTCAGGCAAGCTAGAAGATATCTAACCATCTGATTCGCTCCCCAACGACGACGACAACGACGACGACGACTACGTTGTCGATGTAGTCGTCATTGTTTCGTCGTCGTCGTCTTTCTTCTGATCGTCCATGTGGAGGTAGGTCCTCTCTGTCTTACCGTCCTCTGCAGCTCTTGCCCGTTGAATATCTACGAGGATGACGACAACAACAACAGCAGCAACGACAATAACAACAACCACGATCACGCAGCAACAACAACAACAGAAGGCAGCAGCAACAAAATAACAACCAAACCCCACTACGGCCTCTGTTGCTGTCTAGTTGGCTTGGCCAAAACAATAAAACACAATGTCGACAACAAGTAGCACGACCATCGCTACCCCCAGCACCCCCGCACCACCACCCCCGCACCACTCTCTAGCACCAACATCGTCAGCATCATCAAGACGAGGACATATGAAAACCGCAATCCGGAAGCCAATAACAGCTCTGTCTCAGAGAGTACCACCGCTACTAATGCGCCCGTGGACAAGGAGAGAAGGGGGACGGATAGAGAACGGGTAAAGGGAAAGCAAAAATAAATTATCAAAATATAAAACCCGAGATGGAACTCAAGGCAGAAGAGTCAAGGCTCCAGTCGTCAACATATCGCTCACTCAGGTCGTATCAGACAGGCTAGTGTTCATCGTAGTAGTTACTGTTGTTTTTATTGTTGTTGTTGTTGTTGTTGTTGTTGTTGCTGCTGCTGCTGTTGTTGTTGCTGCCCTCATTGTTCACATTATTGTTGTGGTAGCAGTAGTTGTAGTTAATTAAGTAATTACTACTAACAACAAATACAGCTA